>VZRN01006223.1:45634-57056 GCA_013397935.1 Dasyornis broadbenti
AAGACAAGCAGATGCGTTTCCTGTTTGTTTCGCTCAAAAATGAAAGAAAGAGGCTGGAGCTAGTTTTTGCCGAATTTATGTTTTTTATAGCAGGGCTGAGAGCTGCTGTACGGAGTGGGGAGCTCGGGAGTGCTCCCCTGCGGGCTGATGCACAGCCCTGGAGCTGGGTGCCCTGGGTGCATGGTCCCATGTTCCTGGGGCTGGGTGCATGATCCTGTGTCCTTGGAGCTGAATCCACAGTCCCATGTCCCTGGAGCTCAGTGCCCACTGCAGAGCCAGACGCAAACCCACACCCCGTGGAACTGGGAGCCCAGGTGAGGGGAGTTGGGGTCACATCTGGAGCTGGGAGCTGCGCTCACCATCTCGTCCCAACCCAAATCCTGGTGTCAAGGTGCCAGGCACAGCTGGTGGCACAGGCAGCGTGGCCAGTGACACCTGGCAGTGCTGGTAACCACCAGCCTCTAACAGGAACCATCAGCCCATTAAATTCTCCACATTCCTTGGCTTCCCTGCGCTTGTTTTCCCAACTCGGTGAATAAAGTGGCATCCAGCTGGCACAGTGCCGGATTGCTCCCCACTCTCTTCCCTGGGCTCCCTCCAGAATTCCAGGGGCTCTTCTCCACACCCCAAACGTGCCCAAGCCCAGCTACCCAGGCACCCCTGCCCACACCAAAATTCCCAACTCGGGATGGGCCTTATTGCCCCCAAATGCGTGTATCCACAGATTTGGCAGGCACAGCCCCTCATGGGAGCACCTGTATCACAGGGATTCAGCTGCATCCATGCTCAGCGCTGGGATCCAGAGGGATCCCATAAATTAAACACTTGTCATCACGAAGATGGGAAGTTTGGCATTACCACCATGCCCGTGAGACCTGGATATTGGAATTACCTCTGCCAAACCCCCACTGCACCCCCACCCAACAGGGATCCAGGAAAGGGTGGTGCAGGCACCCGCACCAGCCTCTCGCTCCCAACCCAGTTCTGAGCACCCACAGCCAGGCCGGGAATGGAGGCTGTGGAAGCAAATGGGCACCGGGAATGGCACCCCAGAGCCCTGCCCTGCTCAGCTGAATCCAGCCCTGCTCCACTTTGCTGGCCTCACTCAGGTTTTACGAGGGATGTGGGAGACCCGTGAGGCTCCGTAATGAGCTGCGGGCACGGCCTGAGTGCCTGGGCTGGCAGTGATGGGCCAGAGGCTTCTCCCAGCTCCTGGCACTGCCACCAGCACAGGGACACGGTGTGGGGCAGGGAATGTCGGGGCAGGGGGATGCTGCCCGTGCCACCGCAGACCCTCATTCCCACGGCTGGTCCCTAGAAGGATTCCATGCCACCATGGAGCTCTTGATGGAAGTTGGGCAGGGCTTGGCTCCCACGTGCACTGGGGAGAGCAGATGAAAGGGGTGGCCACCAGCACCACTCCAGATATCATTTTCCTACTTTTCCCCTGCTTAACCCCCACTCTCTTAACCCCTGCTGATGGTCCCCCGGGCACCAGCCAGAGTGGGCAACGTCCATCCGTGCCCATGGCGCATCAGCCGGCCCCTGACCCCGGAATGCCGGACCTCCCCTCCCCCGGAGCTGTTCGGGGCCCTCCGGGCCCTCACGTGCGGCACCGCTCCGAGGGACGCGGCGCCTTTAAGAACCGAGTGGCGCCAATTCACTCTCACGTGACCAATCTCCGCCCCCCGGTGGGCGGGGCCTCGGCGCGCGGGCTCCCGCCAAGAGAGAAGCGCGCGGGACCGGCCCCACGTGTCACCGGGACCGGGATCGGGACCGGGATCGGGATCGGGACCGGGACCGGGACCGGGACCGGGATCGGGAGCGGGAGCGGGGCCATGGCCCAGCTCCGCCTCACCGACTTCTTCGGCCAGACGAAAGCGACCACCGGAGCCCCGGTCAAGCGCAGCGGCGGCCGCCCGCTCAAGGCCGCCCTCGCCGGTCCCCCGGTGCACCGGGAGGAGGAGGAGGATGAGGATGGTGCCCCGGCGGGGCTCAGAGCCCTCTCGCCGCCGCTGCCCGGCTCGCCGCGCACCCCGGCCCGCGGGGTCTCCCCGGCCCTGCGGGGCCTGGCGGGCAGGAAGCGGAGCCGCCGGGAGATGGAAGCGGAGTCGCCGGCCGGGGCCCGGCTCGGGGAACCGAGCGGGAAGTCGGCGCGGAAGAGGCTGGATCTGCCCCGGGATGCGGATCCGGGGTCTCCGGGAGCGGTAGGGAGATGGTGGGGTCGGGATGCGGCCCTGAAATGGCATAGGGGAGGATAAGGGGTGGGGGGTAAATGGGTGGGTGTTTAACCATGAAACAACAGCCCCCGCAAGTGTTCGACCCCTTTTCCTAGTGCAGGACCCCCAGAACTTTCCCCCTTCAGCCCCTCTGCCACCTGCCCCCATTGCAGACCCCTCTATGGCTCCCGCTCCCCGTGCGAGGCTTTGCGGGGCACAGGGGACGGGATCTGGGTGGGTGGATTCCCTGGACATTCCCTAACTCTGCTCTCTCTCTTGCAGGCCACCAGCTCCTCGCCTCTGGCCACTCCTCGACCCCCTACACCCCTCTCACGGGACGTGGCAGTGTTGCCCCCGGCCAAGACCAGCGGCTCCCCCAGCTGTGGGCAGGACACGGGGACACAGCCTGGCACAGCCACCCCGGGGACAGCCGGGCGCCTGCAGCGGGTACGGGCTGCTCCCAGCTCTGCTCCCGGCGTGGGTGGTGTTGGTGCTGCGTGTCCCACTCTGACCTTGTGTCCCCTCGCTGCCCAGGAGGACGTGGCCGAGCTGCGGGGCCGCCTGCAGAGGATGAAGGTGCAGGGCCAGGTTCCCTCTGTCCCCAGCGGGACCAGCACGGAGCTGCGGAACCGCCTGGAGCGGGTGCGGCAGCTGGAGCTGCGGATCCGCCAGAGGAGAGCGGGAAGTGAAGCCCCAGCGGGAGCGCGGCCATCCGGGGACACCGGGATGGCAGCTGCTGTGGGACAGACTGGGTGAGGAGCAGCTGCAGGAGGGACTTGAGGGGGGTCCCAGCAGTGGTTTTGTGGGGGCCTTCCCACCCTGTGAGGGGGTGTGGGGACTCTGAGCAGTGGGACACCAATGTCCCCAGGTGATGTGACCCCGATACCTGCTCAGAGAAGGGGTTTGGGATGGGGTTGGAGGTGGGTCCCACTGTCTGGGGTGGGCACTCAGCTCCTGGCCAGTGTCCATCCAAGGAATTCTCTGACCCCGTCCTTTCCTGCAGCGAGAAACCCCCAGCGTACCAGCGCTTCCACACCCTGGCCCAGGACCTGCCCCCGGGGCTCACGCTGCCCTACAAGTTCAGGGTGCTGGCAGAGATGTTCCGCAGTGTGGACACCCTCACCGGGATGCTCTTCAACCGCTCAGAGACCATCACCTTCGCCAAGGTCAAGCAGGGCGTGCAGGACATGATGCGCAGGTGAGCTGCCAGCTGTAGGCAGCCCCTTTGGGGTCCCAGCAGCCCCTTTTGGGGTCCCAGCTGAAGCTGTCGCGTTTGGTGACTCTGGGGGTCCCCAACTTCTCTGGTGCTGTCACAGGCAGTTCGAGGAGCGGCACTTGGGGCAGATCAAGGCCGTGTATCCCAGCTCGTACTGGTTGCGCCAGGAGAAAAACATCCCCACCTTCGGCAGCGGTGGGAAGAAGTCTGAGTATCAGCTCACACTGGAGCCAGTGCTGGGGGAAGGTATGGATGGTTTTGGGGTGCCCAAGAGCTGGGGTATGCTCAGTCCTGGCTGATCCCTGAATCCATGGGGATGCTCTCTGCATGGTCCATTAAAGGGAGCCTGAGCATGTTGAGAGTGGGAAATAGGCTTGGGACAAGAGGGAGGATGGCCGGGCAGTGACTCTGGCAGTGACTCAGCCCCATGGCAGGGCTCTGATCCCGTCCTTCCCGAGGCTCCCGAGGTTTGTGCCCCCTGGGTTGCTGTGGGTGACGCTCGTGTCCCTCCCTGCAGAGGAGAAGGTGGATGGGCGCCCGCACCTGTCGGCGTCGCGGCTGCTGGAGCGCCGGAGGGAATTCCACCGCAACCTGGTGAACATCGTCAGGCAGCACCACACGGTGAGGGGCACCCGGCACCTCCTGTTCTGGGGCTCCGGGGTTGTCATTGGGAGCTGGGTGCCATCCAGGCTGAAGGACACGGTGGTTCCTCTTGGAGATGGGCTCTGAATTTGCTCCCTGTGTCACCAAACCGTGCTGGGAGCGCAGGGCGGTGGCTGCCTCCGCCATTCCTGGTGCCGTGACACCGCTCTTGCCCCTCTCCAGGCATTCCTGGCTGCCCTCAACCCTCCCATGGTGGTGCCAGAGGAGAAGCTGACCCGGTGGCATCCCCGCTTCAACGTGGATGAAGTGCCAGACATCAGCCCCGCGGAGCTGCCGCGGCCACCGCAGGAGGACAGGC
The DNA here is from genome assembly GCA_013397935.1 of Dasyornis broadbenti. Taxonomy (NCBI): domain Eukaryota; kingdom Metazoa; phylum Chordata; class Aves; order Passeriformes; family Dasyornithidae; genus Dasyornis; species Dasyornis broadbenti. Next base: position 50,031 of record VZRN01006223.1, read on the forward strand.
TGAGCACGGCCCAGGAGGTGCTGAGCACGGCCCGGGGGATGCTGAGCCCCAAGGTGAGGCAGGGCTGGGGGCTTGGAGCAGCCTGGGGTAGTGGAGGGTGTCCCTGCCCATGGCAGGGGATGGAAGTAGAGAAGAGCTTTCAGGTCCCTTCCCACCCAGACCATTCCATGGTTCCATGAAGTTCCCCAAACTCCGTGCAAGCCGGAGCACTGGGATGGGATCACTGGGCTGCCGGGTGACAGCGGGGGCGGCAGAGGGGAAACTTCTCCTTCCGCCAGCCTGCGCTGTAACCCAACTCCTCTTCCCTCTTCCACATGAGCAGATGGAAAAAGCTCTTGCCAACCTGGCCTTAAGAACGGCCGAAGCCAGCGCGGAGGAGCCGGCGCTTCCCAAAGCCCCAGCCCCTGCCAGCACCTCCAGCGCGCTCAAAGGGGTGTCCCAGGGGCTGCTGGACAGGGTGAGTCCCCCTGTCCCGGCTGGGGCTGGGGGTGCTGCCTGTGCACACCCCATCCTCCCAGGGCCTCCCTGCGCTCACCCTGTGCCCCATGTCCCGCAGATCCGGGCGAAGGAGGCGCAGCGGCTGCAGGCGCTGCTGACGCGGGACGCGCGGCAGGAGGAGCGGGCGGCGCTGCTGGCGCGGCTGCCGGCCATGGCGCGCGTCCTGCGCAGCGTCTTCGTGGCCGAGAAGAAGCCGGCGCTCAGCATGGAGCTGCTCTGTGCCCGCCTGGCCGACAGCTGCCCCGAGCTCGTGGCGCCCGGTAGGAATCCCGGGGGATCTCTGCGGGAGGAGGAGGAGGGGGTTTGTGGGGAGCTGAGCTCTGATCCCGGTGCTCCCTGGCGCAGGTGAGATGGAGAAGCACGTGCGGCTCTTCGCAGAGCTGCTGCCCGACTGGGTGGGCATCCACGCCCTCAGGACGGACACCTACGTCAAGCTGGACAAGGAGAAGGACCTGGGCCTCGTCACCGAGAGGCTCAACAAGGCGGCCAAGGAGGCTGGAGCCCTCTGAGCTCCTCAGGGGTTGATGTTTTCTCTGTGCAATCTCCTCCAAATGTAGCAAATCCCGACAGCTCTCCAGGTTCTGTGGTGGGCTGGTGGGAGGCTCATCCTCAGGGGTGCCTGAGGAAGGGCAAAATGCCTTAATTTAACGAATTGCAGTGGTGGGAGCATGAGGATTGTAGATCCTCCAGTCCTTGAGCAGTTCTGTGTCCTGGGGTGATGATGAAAGCAGCCCTACCCCAAGGAATCTCTTCCTTTCCTTTCCTGTGTTCTCCTGAAGTTTCAATGCATGAGGGGTCTCCTGAAGGTTCCATTTTGGAGGTTTCGTCCATTAACGGGGTCCTGGTGGGGTGAAGGCAGAACGGGGCAGGCTCAGAGGGTGACAGGCGGGAAGGAGCGAGAGAAAAAGTCACAGGTTGATGTTTTTGGAGCTTCGGGCCTCGTTCTGTTTTTAAGGGAGGGAAAATGCATCGTCCAGTCCTCGCTGGAAACTACTACAGGACTCGTCAAAACATATTTGTATTAAATGTTTTAAATATAGTTGACTTGTGTTAACCCAGTGCTCTTCCTCGCTGCCTGTCTCGTGGTTCTCCATGGCAATTGGCGCCGGGAAGGGCTGGGTCCTCATCCAGCTCCTGGAGAAAGCCTGACTGGAAAAAGTGAGCGTGGGTTTGCAGGGAGCTGAATGCAGCTTTTGTAAATGGGGACGGGGGAGCAGCTCCTGCAGGGACAGGGGCAGCGGCAGGCAGGGCTGATGGCGATCCAGGGGGGGCTTTTTCCCAGGGGAAAGCCCAGGCCACGCGGCTGAAGTGGCTTGGGAAGAGGGACAAAGAGGGTGAGGGTGGCTGCAGAGGTGCTGGGCTGGCCCCGTGCCCGTCAGGGCAGTGTGGGTGCAGGGCAGGGGTGGCAGCTGCCCAGGGCTGGGTCTCACACACCTCACACCTCACGCTGCCTCCCGAGCCACCCCACACCTGGGGACACCAAGGACCTGCAGGGAAAGGGGACCCCCTCATCCCGTGCTGCTCCTGGGCACATTCCCCACCTTTAGTGCTGGGTTGGAGTGTGGCAGTACCAGAGATCCCACAGCACTTCCCGAGGGAGCAAGAGGCCTTCCCCCTCCTCTTCCTCCTCCTCTTCCTCCCCATGTGCAGCCCAGCTGGCCGGCACTGCTGGCAGGAGCCTGTCCAGTTTCCAGGCAGGAGGAGAAGGGATTAACCCTGGCGCAGGGGCTGGAGGGATGTGCAGGGCTGGCTGTGAGGGCTCTTGGGGCAGGCTGGGCTCTCAGCCGTGCTCAGGGACCTCACCGTGGGGGACAGGAGCTGGATTCGAGGAGCAGGATTGGAAAGGAGCTGGGATCAGCAGCCTGGCAGCCACATCCCATCCCAGGAGAGCTCCCAGCGAGCTCCCGTTCTGCTCCTCAGGACAAAACCCTTCTCCCACCTGGAAGCCGCCCCTGCAGAGCCTCCTCCCTCCAAGCAGATGACATCAGGGGCTGCTGGCAGCGCAGCTAGGCCAAGGCAGTGTCCCCACGTTCCCTGATGTCACCTGCTGACGCTGGCGGGGCTGACGCCGCTTCCCTGGCACACAGCTCCTTTCCATGGCTCTTCGGGGTGGAACCGATTTTTCCCTTCTCCCCCACAGCAGGGACCCTCTCCCGGTGCCAGCTCCGCTCGGGCTGGCTGGAACACGGGCCCTGGGGCAGGCTGATCTCAGGCAATGCTGTTCCTCAGCGTGAACTGAGCAGCTGTGAAGAGGCTTTTCAGGAGATGGGGATCAAGATAACTGGGATGGTCCTCACCAGTGCAAGGGCTGGGTGCGAGGTGGCCCCAGGGGCCGGATGGGGAAGGGGAGCTGAGCTGGGGGCCTGGTCTACCCCACTCCAGCCAGAGGCTGCTGCAAGGTACAGAGAAAAGGTACCTGAATGCTCCCTGGACAACAATTCCAAGCTTTTGGGGGATTAGGGAGAGCTCACACCACAGCCTTGCTCCTCTGACCACCTGGGGCTGGAGGGAGACACTCCCGAGGGTCATTAACAGCTTCAGCTAGTGCAAGAACAGCTCTGAGACAGTTTAGAAATCATAAGTCAGTCTTTATTCTACCCGTGAGCCCAGTCCCTGCTGGGCCAGGGACACAGTCCCTGATGTTCTCAGGCTTGTGGAAGTTTAGGCACACAGGGATTCAGCTGTGATCAAACTGAACATCTCCAAACCCTCATCATCCACCCCACGCCTGGGACCACTGCAGCTCCTCTGCTGTGGCCTCACCCGACACCAAAGTCCCACCAAGAGCAGGCTCTGGACTGGCAGCAGCCTTTCAGCGCCCTGATGGCCCAAAGCAGCAGCACAGGGAGCGGGATGCGGTGCAGGAGATGGGGAATTGGTGCTGAACAAAAGGTGCCCGTGGCCTCCAGGGAAGGAAAGCAGTGACTGAGCTCATCCACACCAGCACCACCCTGATTTAAGGACACAGCAGGCACTTCATCCTCAACAAGCACAGCCCTGATGGAAGAGCAGCTTCCTCTGTGGGTGACAGCACAGAGCAACCAGAGCATTCCCTGAGGTCACCTACAGCAGGATTTATCCCTTCAAGAATTGCTTTTTGCCCATTTCCTGTGTTTCTTTGGGAATTTTTTAGCAGGTTCCTCGGAGGCTGACAGGCCCAGCTCAGGGAATGCTGGTGCCCTGTCAGAGCTCTCCTGCCTCAGCAGCAAAGTTGTCACTTTGGTCTCCTAAAAACTATGGATTCAGTGAAGCTTCATCTCGGTCTCCATCCCCCCCAATCAATCAGGCTGCTCCTTCCCAAAAGGATGAACTCCAAAAGGGATCATTACACTCAACACCGCACTTGGGAAATTTAGGATTTAGGGTTGAAGAGCATCTGGCCATGCCCAAAACTGTGTTTAGCCCCCTCGCCCACCCCCGTGTGACACTGAGTCACTGAATAAAGCCCCAGATTTGTTCCCAGCGCTCCCTTCTCCCCGCTCCTCCTCAGTCATACTGCAGCAGGGAGTAGAAAGGGATGGAATTGAGCTTTTCCGACCCTTTCAGGGGTTTTAGCTCTATGACCACCAGGCATTCCAGGATTTCAGCCTTCAGCCTCTTCAGCAGCTCGCAGGCTGCACGCATGGTACCTGTGGAGGGGAGCAGAAACATCCTCACTGCAGGGGCAGCTTCCAGCCCCACAGCCACCCCAACAGGCTGTGCATACCAGAGAGAGCTGGGGATACCCCTGGAAGTGCCCAAGGCCAGGCTGGACAGGGCTTGGAGCAACCTGGGATAGGGGAAGGTGTCCCTGCCCATGCAGGGAATGGGACTGGATGGGATTTATCCAACCCAACCATTCCATGACTCCATGAACACAGGAATGGGTCACACGTGCTTCCCTCACCTCCAGTCGCCAGCAAGTCATCCACAACAACCACCTTCTGTCCTGGCGCCACAGCATCGCTCTGGATTTCCAGTTCAGCCTGCAGGGAGCAAAGAGCAGCTTCCTTTTAGTCTGGCCTCGGAGAGAAACCCCTCAGGAGCTGCTGGCTCGTGCTGGAGCACAGACAAGTCCTCAGCGACATCAGCCTAAACACTCAGCACCTAAAATCCCAAAACCCCCGCAGATTCCAGCGACAGGGGAGCGCCACGGAAGCACAGAGCAGGGAGGGGATTGCTGGGCCAACCCTCTGGCACACCAAGATCCCGAACTTTCACCCTGGGAGTCATGGTGGAATCTTATCCCAGAGCACTTCTCCAGCGAGGAACATCTCCTGTCGTGCACTGGGGAGTTCTGCCTAGAGCCAGACCCAAGCTGGCACCCGCCTCGATGTGTCACACGAGCTTGTCCCGTGCTGGGGTTGGCCCAAACAACCCTCATGGCTTAGGCCTGGCTTTGGGGGTTCTGCTGCCGTTAGTTCCTAGCGGGAGGAGCAGAGTTTTAGGCTCAGTCCTGGGAGCAGCCGCGGGGTTGCGGGGCAGGATGTGGGGAAGCCATGCGGGAAGGCTCTGACTTACAGCACTTACTGCCAGAGTGGGAAACACTCTCCATGGTCATGCCCCTGAATTCAAGCCAAAGAAAGCCATTTAGCACCGAGCCTGAGCACCAATCCCCTCCAAAAATCACAGCCCAGCACCAACCAGCACCCACGGGCACAAACGGAGTGACCAGGCTCGAGGCCAGAGCCGGCTCGGCGCCGTTCTCGAGGACTGTGCCGTGCCAGACTGTCCATGGCATCAGAACCCGGTTTGGAGCCCCCTTCCCTGCTGGTTTTAGCAGCCCTGGCCCCCCAGCCCGAGCCCCTGCTCCCCCCAGGTGTTACCTTGCCATACTCCAGGGTGTAGGAGATGGACTCAGTGGGGCCGGGCAGTTTGCCCTTTTTCCGTATGGGCACGAAGCCGATCCCCAACCTCTGCGCCAGAGGGGGCCCGATGAGGAACCCGCGGGAGTCCAGGCCTGGGGGAGCAGAGCGCAGCAATCATGGAATCGTTCACCTTGGAAAAGGCCTCCAAGACCATCATGTCCAACCATTCCCCAGCACAGAGCCATGTTCCCAAGCGCCACATCCTCACATTTTTTGGAATGGTGCCTCCACTGCTGCTCTGGGCAGCCTGTTCCCATACCCTCTCAGTGAATTCATTTTCCCTAACATCCAACCTAACTCCCCCCAGTGCAACTTGAAGCTTTTTCCTCTTGCCCCATCACTCAGACTGGAGCCATTTCACTGGGGGAGGGTCTTGGCATGACCCCCTCATTTTATCCTCCCATTCAGGGGGGACTCTAAAAGCGATTTGCTCTCGAAGTCGCTTCTGAGGGTTGTAAACACAGCACAGATGCCAGGTCTGACCCAGCTGCGCTGCTGCTGCTGGGCCCCAGGAACCCACTGCCCTCCCCTGTGACCCTTCTCCATAGAGATAAACCCCGCAGAGCCCTGGTATCAGCTCGGCCACACCACCGGGACTTTGCCCCTCGGGGCACAGACTTCCCTTATCACAAGACACCTGGCCCAGGTCTGGTCAGTGCTCCTCGACCCCTGGGCTAAGGCCCAGCCCAAGCAGTGCCTCCCTCAGCCAGGAACACTTCCAAGGCTGCTCCTCAGGAAAAGCTGAGGAAAATGAGCTGGGACAGGGTCTGGCTGCCCTGGGGACCGTGAGGGACCCTGCAGGCACTGCAGGCTTTGTGTGCTCCCTGTTTTAACGAGGATTTATGCAATTGGCACTTAAGGATAGATACCACAGCCCAAACCAGTATTTCAGGAAATTACAGGAGGAGGCTGAGGGTATAAACTGTCCTGCTGTTACCACATGACAAAGGCCAGTGTTCAGGTGATTTTCGTGTCCAAGGGCTACCACAATCCAGAAGGGTCACCCCGCACTTCCCAGCCAGGACACACTGCTCCGCCCCGGCCTCAGGGATGTTCAACCAACACTCACCCGCAATGAAGTCAATTTTGGGGCAAGATGCCCTCAAATGATCCTCCAGAAGATCAATCAAAGTCCTGAACGCCACAGGATCCTTCAGCAAGGGGCTGATATCGCTGCAGTGAGGGAGGGCAGGGAGTGAGTGACCTGCTCTGGACACGCTGAACTCCTGAGCCCAGGGAAGGCTCCTGCCTGGTGCTGCCAGGGGCAGGGATGGGCAGTGGGGAGAGGAGCTGGCAGCGAGTCCCCGGCCCGGCTCCAGCCCCGGTCCTGGTTCCATTCCCATCCCCTATCCTGGTTCCATCCCTGGTCCTGGCTCCATTCTCGGTTCCCTCCCCGATCCCCTCCCCAGCCCTGGTCCCGGTCCCATCCCTATTCCCATCCTCACACCCGGTCCCGGTTCCGTTTCCGGCCCCATCCCCGGCCCTCGTCCCGGTCCCATTCCCGGTCTGTCCCTGTCCCCATCTCCATCCCGTTCCCGTCCTGTCCTATCCCGGTCCCGGTCCCCATCCCGGCCGCACCGGAACAGCACGCCGGGCTCCGGGAAGTCCGGGAAGGGCCGGACACGCTCCCGCACCGTCCGCAGCCTCTCGTCGCTCATGGCGGCCCCGCCGTGCGCAGCCG
>VZRN01006223.1:57087-92778 GCA_013397935.1 Dasyornis broadbenti
CGCCCGCCCCGGGGCGGGCACGGGGGCCGAGCACCGGGAGGGTGAGGTCCGGCCAGCCCTGGGCTATGGAACACCGGTGGCCTTGGGATATGGCGGTGTGGTATCCCGGGGCATGGAGCATCAGTGCCCCCGGTTCGCGGAGCTCCGGTACCCCTGGTATTTGGAGCTCCAGCATCAGCCCCCGGGCACACGGAGCTCTGGTATCCCGATGCACAGAGCCCTGAGTCCCCGGTGCTTGGAGCTCCGACACGCCAGGCACGGAGCCCACATTCCTGCGTGCGTGGAGCTCTGATCCCGCAGTGCATGGAGCTGCAATTCCCAGGTGCATGGAGCCCTGGCACTGCAATGGATGGAGCCCCAGGCTCTCCTCTGAAGTGCTCAGGCTCTGTGTGGAGCCGATTTCCCCAGGGCACAGAGCCCTGGGACCCTCCTGCCCCTGCCAGGCCCCAGCCCCAGAAAGGGGCCCCTTGCCTGGGGGTTCCACTTCCACCCCCTCCCCTCCCCTGCCCAGCCTTTCACAGACAGCAAGCTCCTCAGGACTTTCCTGTTTCCTGCTTTTCCACTCCTCATCGCCTCGTGTGAACTCCTGGAATCATTCTGTGTCTGCTGAAGTGGTGGCTGGGATGACACCCACGAGGGACAATAACACAGCCCTGGGTCCTGGACCAACAGCTCCTGGTGTCACCGATTCCTGGGCAGGACACGGAGCTCCCACAGCTCCTATGTCCCATCTCCCAGTGGTCAATGTCATTTGGCCATGCAAAATCCCCGGAATGAGTTCAGATCTCCTTCCATTAGCAAATAAACCTTGGATCTGCTCCCAACCCATCCGGGCACGGCTCGCTGCAGAAAGCAGAAGCAGTTTGAGCCTGCAACACCCCTGGCTGAGCTCAGTGTTTGCTGCCGAGATCTGTGAGGGGAAAACTTCCCCCCACACCCTCTGGAGAGCCCCTGCCATGGGCAGGGACACCTTCCACCATCCCAGGCTGCTCCAAGCCCTGTCCAGCCTGGCCTTGGACACTTCCAGGGATCCAGGGGCAGCCACAGCTGCTCTGGGCACCCTGTGCCAGGGCCTGCCCACCCTCACAGGGAACAATTCCTTCCCACTATCCCATCTAACCCTGCCCTCTGGGGAAGCCATTCCCCCTTATCCTGGCCCTTGTCCCCAGTCCCTCTCCAGCTCTCTTGGATCTCCTTTGGGCACTGGAAGGGGCTCTAAGGTCCCCCTGGAGCCTTCTCTTCCCCAGGCTGAACAATCCCAACTCCTGTTAAGTTCTCTGCTGCCAGAGACAGCCCCTGCTCCCTTCACAACCATTCCCTCACAAACTAAGATTTTCCCCGAACTCAGATAATCTCTTTGGCACCAGAAAAATCTTCTCGGGCAGCTGTTCCAGAGAAGCAAGCACGGAGGAAGGACACAGCCTTCCCGTGGAACCAGGGCTCTGCCGCACTCTCGCTCCCTGGGATGAGCTGGACGGGTTTCTCTGGTGACCTTACAACCACACCACTGGACAATGAGCTGTTCCAGCAACTCCTCTTCTTCCTGGCAGATGGAATTGCTGATGGAATTTATCTGCCTACTCGTGGAAATAAATAATCAGGAGCTTATTTCCCGGGAAAAGGGCTCTTTTCAGCCCGCCAGGCAGCTCTGCTTCTGCCTCTCACTAAGAGAGGAGCTGGAACGAGGGGTCTGGGTCGCCCCTGTCTTGTTTGTGACCTCCCACAATCCCACCCTCTCTAGCAGGAGACTCCATCACATCTTCCTCGAGGCTGAGTGAGGCTCCCGGGCCCCTCATCCCAACCAAGCCCTGGCAAAGCAGCAGCTTTCACCGGGATGAGCTGCTGAGTGTTCCCCTGCTCCATCCCACAGCCAGGGATCTCCCCCTGGGATATGGGATCAATCAATTCTGCCAGGAAGGGCACCAAGGTTACACCAAACTGGGCTTCCAGCGATTCGGCCGCCAGAAATCGTGGTTAAAAGACAACATTCTCGAGATTTGTCCGGACTGCTGATTTATCCCCCATCTCAAAGGATTCCAACTGCACCTACCGGCACAGACCGGATTGAAACAGCCCAAGGAAATCAGTTTTCCCTGGGATTGTTCGACCTTTCAGACAACACTGCTGACTCCTACTGAAATTTCCATCTGCAAAGAACTTTCCTAGGACCCCTTTCCAAATGTGATGTCAAAGAGCTCTGGAATATCACCCGGGAGGTGACTCCACATCCGCTTGTGGCTCGGAGAGGTTCAGGGCTGATCTGAGCCTGGCAAAGGAATCACCACCTGGAATCTGGATTCCCCCAGGAGATCCTGGTTTTGCCTCTTCTCTGGATGCAGAGGCCACCAGCGATTCAAAAGAGCTTGGAGACCCTGATAGGAGATGTTATTAGCCAGGGAACAGAGAAACTGGGAATATAAAAGCTCGGGAGCGAACTCTGATCAGCTTAACCAGGCAATTAAAGAGCTGTGCTGAGTCTGGAAGCTTCTGTTCCATTCAGGATTTTAAAACTTCAGTGTGAAGTGGAACAAAATGCCCCAAATTTCAACATCCCCCTTCCACGAGGGAAAACGAGCACAAAAATTTCCCCGCAAATCCACTGGAACATTTCGTTTCAATTTCGGCTGAGGAAACACATGCACTTTAAACCCCTTAAAAAAAAAAAAAAAAAAAACAGCAACCAAATTTGAAATGCCTTATTTCAACACCAGAAGAATGCAGCTCCCCAGCCAGATCCCTGGGCTCGGGATAGAAGCCTCGGAGCTGGTTTTGTCCCCCTAGAAGAGGGAAAAGTGTCGTGATCCATCTCTGCTGCCCACGGAGCCCGAGCCAGCACCTCCTGCCCGCTGCAGCAGGTTGGATCAGGCCCTTGGAGAAGGCACAAATCTCCTCTCTCTCCTCTGGCCAGCCTGGGTTTTGTGTCTGCTCCAGAACTAATGGATTTGGCGCGCGTTCCTCGCTGCTGGCTTTTATCTGCTCTCCCTTTCAGCTGGGAATTGTGCTACCAACCTCCTATCACCCAGAGGGTGTTAAGTGACTCCAAGAGGGACAAAGGCCCCGAGAGCTGCCAGATTGCTTCTCTCCAGAAGCAGGAAGGTTTTTTTTTTTCTTCTCCCTCCTAAAAGACCACAAGCTTCTGGCTACGGATCCACCTTTATTTAGGATTTATATAATCCGAGCTAGACTTCAAGCAACAACAAAACTTTCAGCAGTGGAAGGGGATATAAAGAAAACAGGCAAATGGAGGCTTGGTGTTTAAAATAACCATTTTCCAAAGGAAGAAAGAACCTAAAATGGGATTTCAGTTCTTCCCTTGCAGCTACTCTTAAAGCCTGACAGTTTAATTCAAGGGGCACCACAATGTTGCCTTCTGATAACATAGAAAAACATCCAAGGCTACCAGAAAACAGAAGGAAAAGTCGATTTCCAAGTATTCTAACAGCTAAGAGAGAGGGAAAACAGGCCATTTTAACTGCACAACAGTTCTTTGGAAGCTGAACAAGGAAAGTAACTCTTAGGAGAATAAAAGTGTGTTTAGTTTGTAAAGTTTCCCAGTGCTGAGGACAAGGGCAGGATCCCTGGGGAGGGATTTCTCAGCTGGCTGTGCTCCAGAGGCTGCTGGGGACTCTGCAGCCAAAAAAACCCCTCCCAGCACCCCCAAACCTTCCTCCCACGCACCCTGTTCAGGCCTCACCTTCCAAAGGTCCTTCCTCAGCTGCTGGAATTCTTGCACGTGGTTATCTCAAAGCTCAAAGTCGTCACTGGGGAAAATAAGAGAGTCCCACCTTGAGGAGAACCTTTATGCGAAACCAGGAATTCTGGGATGCTGTCCACGATGTTTGGGAAAGGCTCGAGGTGGCAGGTATGGGAACTGCTGTCCCAAATCCAACAACCTCCTTCCACTTCCTTTACTTCCAACCTGCCACTTCTTTTAGTCAAACCCCACTGACGCTGCCCAGAAACTCAGCCTCCAGGTTTCACCAGCAAATCCATGGGACTTGCTCGCTTCCCTCGTTCCAAACTTCCCCATTTTCCCCTTAACACCACATTCCCGAGCTTGCCCTTGGCCAGGCAGAGCCGCGTTATCCCTCCCTGCTGCACTCAAGGCGCTTTGCAGGGCATTAACCTTGGCTCTAAGTGTTCGGAATTGATCTGCTGCTTCCCAGTTCCAGTGCTCAGCTCCCCAAATGCTTGCTCCCCCGGGACCAATTTGCCACCGAAATAATCCATTTGTCGCTGCAGGATTTGAAATCAAGGCTCCACTTTTGCAGCCAGAGCCTGGAAATGCAGCCGGAGTTTCTGCACGATTATTAGTTCCATCCATTTCGGAAGCTTCTCCGCACGGAGGGTGGGATGATAGCAGAGCCTCAGGGGCAGAGCAGGGAGGCTTGAGAGGCTCAGCTAATTGGAAATTAAAGGCAAGAAAGAAATTCCTTGGACTCTTAGCCCAGGAAGATATTAAGCTTTTAGCGTTCAGCATAATAAATATAAAGAAAGGAACATCACAGCCTTAAACTCCAGCATTCCTTCGGCATTTCTGTCTCGGAGCTGGAGAAGAGAAGCCACCCGCAGAGCAGTTTGGCTGCTGCAGGTCCCTGAGTGGGCAGGAAATCTCCAGCCCCACTCCTGCCCCAGTTCCCGAACTGGGGAGCATCGGGCCAGCAGCTCAGGATGGGTTTTTAGGGGCACATGTGGCCACTTTGTGCCCTGAGTGGGTCCTGGGGGGCTGCAGGGCCCATCCCCACCCTGTGCTGCCTCTGACCTGCACTGCGTGGGCTGGGAGATTGATCCATGGCAAAAATAATTCCAGGAAAACAAACCAAGTTATTTTTAACCCACGTCAGTCCCATGATCCAGGAGGCGAATCTGGGAGAGCGTCCCACAGCAAGGTGTTCCTCCCTTGGCTTACAGGTGAAACCACAGACTGCATTTCTGATAAATTAGTTTATTTTTCCTCATTAGCTCATCTTACAACTTTTAAATCTGGGGATATCTGGGATAGACATTGATTTAAAATTCCTCCTATTGTCCAGCTGTAAAACTACTCTTCTTATTTAAATTTATGGCAGAAGCTTTGTCACATTAAACCCCGATTATTTATTACCTGCTCCGTGTCCTTTTATTCTAAACAGACACTCCATGAATTCATTTGCTTTCTAGTGCCAAGTTTACCTCCAGGATCTGTGTCCTGAGATTACTGCAGGGAGGAGCGAGGATTTGCTGTGCTGGGAGGGCAGACAAAGCTCAGGGCTGCTCAGAGCAGGGAGGCTTGTCCAAGCAAGTTCCAGGGGCAGAGCGGGATCGTCCAAAGTGCAGCTGTGAGGGAGAAAAGGACGAAGCAGCAGGCAGGGGACAGGGAGGAGGTGTCCAGAGCACTCCCCAGGGCTGTTCACAAGTGCTGGGCACTGAGGAGCGTGGCCAGGCCAGGGCTCAGCTCTGATCCTGCAGGAACTCTTCCTAAGCGGCACAAAAATCTACCGAGTGTTGTTAACCCCGCAGCGATTTGAGGGCTGACAGGATTTCCAGGGAGTTGCAGCCATGGACTCCCTCCTCTGGTGGGATTTTTGTAGTGAATGCAGGGCTCTGACAGTTCTGGGTGACAGAATTGTGGAATCCAAGTCGTTAGGGTTGGAAAGGACCTTTGAGATCATCGGGTCCAACCCTCAGCCCAGCAGCACCACCATGGTCACCTCTAACCACATCCTCGATGCCACATCCTCATGGATTTCAACCCTTCCAGGGATGGGGATTCCAGCACTGCCCTGAGCCAATGCTTTTCACCCTTTCCATGAAACAAAATTCCCTAATATTCAACCTGAGCCTCCCCCGGCACAACTCTCCTCCTGTCCCTGTTCCCTGGGAGCAGAGCCCGACCCCCCCGGCTGTCCCCTCCTGTCAGGAGCTGTGCAGAGCCACAAGGTTCCCCCTGAGCCTCCTTTGCTCCAGCCTGAGCTCCTTTCCCAGCTCCCTCAGCCGCTCCTGGTGTTCCAACCCCTTCCCCACTCTGTTCCCTGCCCTGGAATGGGGGAGCACTAAAGCAGAGGTGGAGCAGCCCCAGCAGGTGGGCAGTTCCTGGTTTTTTCGGGTCTCCTGTGCTGATGGACCCTCAGCTGCTCCCAGCCCTCCCCGTCCTCTCCTCACCTCCGAGGGAGCGGCTGGCCGGATCTCCCAAGCCTTGAGCTGTGCCTAAACAAGGAGCAATGTTATGGATGAGCTGGAAATGCCATGATGTGCTTGAAGGACAATCAGGAACATGCCAAGGCAGCTAAAAAATGTGGGCTATAAACAAATGCCACTTGCAGATGTGCAGGGATCCATGAAATGCTGGCTGGGATCTCTGAGAGGTGGAACAGCGAGAGATGACTCAAGCGCTGTTCTTATTCCCATCTTATGGGATTGTCCAGATTCATGAGACACACTGGGAATTACCATGGAGGGGATTACAGGTACATAAACCACGGGAATGGGGAGAATGGGAGTGTTTGGGATCATGGGGAGGGTAGGAACAAGCAGCTGAGAGCCCGGAGCAGGCGGAAGCACAGCAACTGGCACAGAAGCAGAGCTCTCAGGCAGCTCCAAGCTTTGCTTGGGAAAGAAATCCAGCTGTTCCCAGGTACAGAGCACCTGGATTTTCCTAAGGCAGCACAAGAGCACACAGACAGGGCATGTGTACACTGGAAAACACTGGAAATGGAGAATCATGGAATGGTTTGGGTGGGAAGGGACATTAAAGTGCCACCCCTGCCATGGCAGGGACACCTTCCACTGTCCCAGGCTGCTCCAAGCCCTGTCCAGCCTGGCCTTGGACACTTCCAGGGATCCAGGGGCAGCCACAGCTGCTCTGGGCACCCTGGGCCAGGGCCTCCCCACCCTCCCAGGGAACAATTCTCTCCTTATATCTGACCTAAATTCCCTTCTCTCAGCCTGAACCCAAACATGCTCAGGGCTCCTTCCAGCTGCTGCCCTGAAGGCCCAGAGGAGCCTGGTTTTGCTCGAGACAGGTTTATTAGAGACAGGGAAGGGTGTGGAACAGGCTCCAGGGCAGAGCAGGAATCTGCCCTACGGAACTGGGCACAGGCTCTGTGCTCCCCAGGAGCTCTGGCTGAAGGAGAGCTACGCCCAGGCTGGGGAAAGTTTGCGCAAGGGAATTCCTTGGAGAGCGCGTGCTGGAAACGGGGTCAAGAGTTAAGGGCTGATGGAAAGGGGCATTTCTGAGCCTGCACTGGGCTGGGCTCAGAGCATGAGATGGGAAGCATGACTTGGAACAGCTTCAGATTTTCGGGAATTAAGGAAAGCCCTGAAATGAACACCTGACCCCCAGGTCCCCCCAGTGCCCTGCACCAGCAACCAGGCAACAGAATCCTGGAATGGCTTGGGTTGGAGGGGATCCTAAAGATCACCCAGTTCCAACCCTGACAGCTTCCACTGTCCCAGGCTGCTCCAAGCCCTGTCCAACCTGGCCTTGGACACTTCCAGGAATCCAGGGGCAGCCACAGCTGCTCTGGGCACCCTGTGCCAGGGCCTCACCACTCCCACAAGGAACAATTGCGTCCCAAAATCCCATCTATCCCTGCCCTCTGGCAGTGGAAAGCCATTCCCCCTTGTCCTGGCACTCCAGGCCCTTTTCCTCTCTCTTGGAGCCCCTTCAGGCACTGCCAGGGGCTGTCACTCTCATCCAATACGTACCTGAACACAATCCTCACATTTCCTACACCATAACCTAGGGAATGCTTGCAGCTACACATGGAAGGAAGTCAGGGTGTTCTCCACGGATCCAAGCCCTCAGCTGGGAACACGAGGGATCCCTTGTTTGCACCCAGAACTCACAAATTTAGGGAGAAAGGGAAAACAAGTCGATGTCCAGAGTTCACAATGGAAATCAAATGTTAAAACAACAAGTTACAGGCAAAGAAAACATGGGCAGTTTGGGCAGGGCTCTCTGGCAGCTCCGAGCTTCCTGACCTGTCCCACGGCTCCTGTTGGGGCACCCGAGCGAGCAAGGATTGGGTGGAAGGAGCTGGAGTGATCCAAGGCATTTTGGAGCTGATGGCAGAGCTGTGGCGGTCCAGAGAGCTTTTTCCAGCTGAAACAACCCTCCCTGGAGTTACCATTTAGGGAAACAACTGGAAGAAGAGAGGAGCAGAGGCTAAACCCTGAGCATGAGGAATATAAACAGTGGCCCTTTTGGAAGAGCGAGTGATGATATCATGCACACATCACACCCTTCCTGTGTAAACAGGAGTGCCAACAGGAGCAGACATGCTTTGAAACTGGATGTCCGGCTGGTGTGGGCTCTCTGGGTAGCTCTGCAGGGCTGCAGCCATCAGTGGGGCCAAGAGCATTTCTTAGGATCAGACTCTGGCGCTTTCAGGCACTTCCCAAGCTTCTCACAGCCTGGAGGGGACCAGTTCTGTTAAAAACAAAACAAAACAAAACAGACAGGGAGATGATTCACACCAAGGATCTGCTAAGCTCTCACCCCAACAGCTCTTTATAACCCTCACAAAGACACTTTTATGTCCTGCTTGAAAAATGAAACTCCTCTTGCAGCTGAAGCCTCTGGGCTCATAAACTTCCCCACTCCAAACACTGGTCAAATAAAAGCTGCAAATCCTCTGCGGCAGAGGATTCCCTCTGCTGGGACACACCAGCCCTTCCCGGCCTCTCCATCCAGCTTGCTGGGATGCTGCTGACCCTCCTCTCTCTGCCGCAGAGCGACCAGATCAGGAGGTTGTGGTGGCGTTTTCCAGGAGTTTTCCTGGGATTCCAGGAGAGTCCCCATGCTCAGCACTGCGATATCCAGGCACTTTCTTGAGGGAGAAAAGGCAGCAGAAGGCCAAGGGTGTGAGAGAGATAAGGATGCTGGTATTTTAATGAGCATTTTGATGGACGAATCCACGAGCAGATGGAGCAGGAGCATTCCTGAGACACCTCTTCCAGTGCCTGCACACCAAAACTATTTGTTTTCCTCGTTTCCGTGCTTCCTGAACCACCTGAACGCGTACAACAGAGAAGGGACACCAGCAAGGAGATCCAACCTCAGCTTCCAGAGGGATTCACAGCGGAAGGAATTTCAATAAATGAACTTTTTAAATTTCATGAGGGTTTTGCCATTTAGGATTAGGGATTGCGGTCATGGGAAGGGCAGGTAACAATTCCCGTTCTGCCTTCAGAAATCTTTCGTGCTCACTGTGTGTCCCTCCCTCTCTCATCCATGGGACATTCCTGCTGTGCCCTATTAAAGGCCAGGTCAACTCTGACCTCCTGCCTTTCGTTCTGCTGATTTTCACCCTGCAGATATTTATGTTTTCTTGGAATTAAATTCCTGTGGAAGAGCAAAGCTTAACCCCGGGTGAAAAACACGCTGGAGCAGGTTTTTATTGCATGGAGCTGACAACAGATGGCAGTGAGACACCAGCTATTCCTGCAGAGGAGCAGACACTGAGGGAGCCGTGCTGGAGGCACCTCTGCTCCGCGGGCTTTCGGAACAATTAATGCTCTTTCCTCAGTCTGTTTCTCTGGTTTAAAATGTGCAGCCACGGCTGGAAAATTCAGAGCGCTCTGCAGAAGGAACTGAGAGCCAAAGGAAGACATGAAGTGCCTGTTCTTTTGAAAAAAAGAGAACAATAAACGCTCTGTGCTGCAGCCTCGCAGCCCCAGTGCCGCTCCTGGTGTGCGCTGGGAGCCCTGGGGACAGCCCCGAGCTGCAGGGACAGCTTCTCCCACACTTCCACTGCAGGAAAACCCGGCAGAGCCTGGGGGAGCTCCCTGGCCACTGCTGCTGGGAGCCAGCCCAGCTGGGCTGCAAACACCTCCTGGCTGCGGAGGGGAGGCTGCTGGGCTCCTGTCAATCCACAACTGCAGGAGCTACAGGAGGATCCAGCTGCTGCCATGGAATCCTGCAATGGTTTGAGTGGGAAGGGAACTGAGATCTCATCCCATCCCACCCCTGCCATGGGCAGGGACACCTTCCACTGTCCCAGGCTGCTCCAAGCCCTGTCCAGCCCGGCCTTGGACACTGCCAGGGATCCAGGGGCAGCCACAGCTTCTCAGGGAAATCCATTCCAAGGCCTCCCCACCCTCACAGGGAAGGATTCCTTCCCAATATCCCATCTAAATCCACCCTCTGGCAGTGGGAAGCCATTCCCCTTTATCCTGTTGCTCCTTAGCCCTGGACACTTCCTTGAACACTTGCACACACTTTCCTTACGTGTAAGTAAAGACAATTCTCCTCTCTCCCGAAAATGCTATCAAACACCCTTATCAAATAAACAGGTGACAGGATTTACAAGATAGCAAATGTGCCAGTAAATTATATTTATCTCCCAGCATCCCCCAAAGCCAGATTTAGGCCCCAATCCACCCCAGCAATAGAATCACTCCCAAAAGATTTGCTTATCTTCATTTCTGGTGTCCAAAGGCAGCAATGTGGTGCCTGATATTTTAGTGTAGCGACCATGGAATTACCGTGTGAGGAGCGTGCACAGCCTGGAAAACTCACAGTGTTTCCTGCTGGGATTGAAACATTTCCCCTGGGATTAGGACCCCCCCAGCCCACTTTCTGCCTCTGATGGCCTTCAGTTTGTGAAGCAGTTTTGGAAGAAATGCCTTTGCAGTGCAGGGCTCTGGCAGCAGCCAGGCCCTGGGGACAGTGCCTGAATCCAAAAGGTCCCAGAGGAGCAGGGAACAGTGTTTATTAAGGGAAAAGTTGAATAAGGAAAGAAAACAACACAGGAACAATGGGCCTTCAAATCTTTTTCCTATTTAACATCCAGAAATAAAGAGAGGGGACAAAGCTAAGAAAGATCTTTGCCCTGCTACTGAGGGGACACAGCTCCACATTCTGTTCTTCGCTGCTGACAGACCAGAGGCAGCAGGTTCTGACTGATTCACAAGATTATTTCTGCATCAGGAAGATTTTGCCTGTTACTATTTTGTGTCAGCCCACAGACACATTCCTTCAGACTACACAACCTCCTGTCAACTGACAACCTCCCCCAGATTATTCAGTTTCTTTCCCAGGTTCTCAACAAACCAAGCAGTGTTTGACAGGGAAGCCAAACTGTAACTTTCCAACAGGAGGCTTGAGAGAGAAAACAGGACTGAAAATGTTTCAAGCCATAAAGACTTTGGGAAATTCAGGCATGGGTGGAATTGGAGGAGACAGAGGAAAACCAAAGATACATCACTGAAAAGGAGACACTGTCCCCCACAGAGGAATCAAAACAAAGAGGGCAGGGATAGATGGGATATTGGGAAGGAATCCTTTCCTGTGAGGGTGGGGAGGCCCTGGCACAGGGTGCCCAGAGCAGCTGTGGCTGCCCCTGGATCCCTGGAAGTGTCCAAGGCCAGGCTGGGCAGGGCTTGGAGCAGCCTGGGACAGCAGAAGGTGTCCCTGCCCATGGCAGGGGGTGGGATGGGATGAGCTTTAAGGCCCCTTCCAACCCAACCATTCCAGGATTCCATGATTCCGTGACTTCTGAGAATTGCAAAAAGGGGATGAGAAAGGAGCAGGATCTGCCCTGTCTCTAAGGAAGGAAGTCACCAACAGGTGACCGTGCATCTCTTCACCATCCCTTCCCAACAGTGACATCTTACAAAACCTTTCCAAAATGGATTTTAACCCAAGGACTCCCCAGTGTGTTTGTGCTTTGGGCACTCACCATGACAGCCTGGTCACACACGTTCAGCTGGGGCTGGCCTGGCACCAGGGTGGCCTTGTGCTGCTGCACCAGCCCTGAGATGCGCTCCACGGCCCGCTGGTATTCCTCACTGGCAAAACTGGAACGGGAAAAGCACACGTGTCACTGCTGGGGCTTCCTTTTGGTGTCCACACCACCAGGCTGGGCCAGGAGACTTTCCCTGGGCCACAGGGAGGGAGGAGATGTGCGAACATCCTGCCAGCTGCCCAGGGCTTGGTGGGGAATGAAATCCAGGCTGACAGGGCCCAGGTGCTCTGCTTAGGGCAACAAGGATGGCAGGGGCTTGTCCTCCCCAGAGAAGCACCTGGCTCCTGGCAGATCAGCTCAGCTTTCCAAACTGCTGGTCCAGGGGCCCCAAACGTTTCCTCCTCGTGCAGATCTGCCGCAAGATCACGTGGATTCCCAAGGGAATCGTGTTAGCAAATGACAGGACATTTCTGGGCTGTCCTAGGGCTGTCCCTTAAATCATCAGCAAGGGAGACTTCCCAGGCACAGGACAAGCACCTTCCCAGACGGGTTAGGACAGGAATTTCCCAAGGCAGCCCTTCCAGCGTGTCCCACCTGAGGTCACCCAGCTCCCCACACTCCTCCCCTGCTGCTCCAAGGGCTCTCCTGAACACCTGCCCCAGGCGGAGGCGTTTGTTGTAGGGAAGCGGAGGGAATGTCAATATTTTGTTTTACAAGAGTGTTCTCAGGAAGGGCTTCAAACACAGCCCTGGGCCAGTTAAACTCCACAGTCACCAAGGAAATGAACTAAAATTATGCAAACAGAGAAGGAGAAGAATAGAAGGGCCTTGTCCAAGACAAGAATACCTCCCCCATTCCACCACATCCCGAGGTTCTGCCCCATCCACATTCTTCCATCACAGCTTGATTACTCCAAGCTGGGACCCATCTGCTGTGCCTCAAACGTGGTTATAAATTACCAGGTTCTGATCCACCCGATTCCTCCAGTAGGTGCTTGTTGGAGTGGCTCAGGGTGCACTTCACTAATACCTCAAGTATTTCCAAAATGCAGGATTCCTAACAATGATCTCACTTTGTCCATCACGTTAAGAGCCACTTTAAAAAAACACCAAAAACCCCACAGAGAGCGGCAAATTCCTTCTGAAGATAAAAGAAACAATGCAGCTGGGTCCTGACCTCGGGCTCCCTCTGCTCCCAGGCCAAGCTGGCCACCAGCCCCGCACTCCAGCTAATTTCCTTCTTTGCAAAACAATCACATTTCGAAGGCCAGCAATGTGCCAAGAGTTTCCAGTAAAGCCTATAAATATCCCACCTCGGCAGGCAGCCAGGGAGAGGCTGATTGTGGGGCTGGGCCTGAGCCGTGCTGATAGAGCCGGAAGGGAATGTGGGATGAGGAGCCAATGGAGCTGCTGCCCTCACACCCAGCAGCCTGGGTGCTGCAGGAGAGAGCTGACAGACCACCCTGAAATCCGGAGGATCCGGAGCAGCTCCCGAATCTCAGAGAATCAGACAACCCTGGAACGGTTCGGGTGGGAAGGGATTTAAATCTCATCTCATTCCAGCCCCTGCCATGGGCAGGGACACCTTCCACTATCCCAGGGTGCTCCAAGCCCCGTCCAGCCGGGCCTTGGACACTTCCAGCTTCTCTGGGCACCCTGTCCCTGGGCATCCCCAGGCTCTCAGAGAAGAATTTCTTCCCAATATCCCATCTAAAGCTCCTCTCTGTCAACAGGAAGCCATTCCTCCTTGTCCTGTCACTTACAACTGGAATTCCCTCGCTCCTCTCCCCATGCATCCCACCTTGGCTCTCCCAGCATCCCGCTGCTCACTCCTGCGCCGCTCCAGAGAAGTTTGGGAGCTGCCAAAGCTCCTCTCTGACTCTCAGCCTGACTCAGGGCAGCAATCCCAGCGCTGCACCCCGATGGCACAGCGGCCTTTCCGCCTGGTGGGAATTTATCTGGGAGCCTTCTGGTTGAATTCCAAGGGGATGGGATTGGCGGCAAAAATAAATCAAACCAATTTTTCGAGGAGCAGAGAGGGTTTAGAGCTAGGCTGGGCTGACACGGACACAGGAGAAGGAAGGATGGGAGACAAACACTCCAAGGAGGAAGCCTGAAAGCAGGAGAGCTCCAGGGATGCACATCTGAGCTGGAGATGGGAGGAAACAAGGAAGGCAGAAATATTGCACAGCCTACAGAGTCCGGGGATGGAACTGGGGCTGGAATCAGTTTAGGAGACGTGCGTTTCAGTGCTTTAGGTTTCTAACAGACCTATAGAGCCAGGATCTGACAGCACTTCCAAACCCAAAGTAATCCCACTTCATTAAGATCCTCGTACGAAGGATTAATAGGAATTAATAAGTATTTTAATTGTTAGATACTCCAGATATTGGATCGCGTCTTGCCTCCTCCTGCTGCTCTCGTCACTCGTGTTTATTTCTGTCACATCCTTGTCTCATCTCTCAGCACTGAAGCTTTTCTTTTGAAAGTGGACCCGTAAGATAAAATATTGCTGGTTGCTAATTAAGCTTTGCAGCATCTTTGCAAATACTGGAGCGCTCGGTGTCAGCCATGGAAATGGCTTTTCCGACGTAGGATTCCAAATGAGCCAATTCCAAATGTAATCTGGACAGAGCAGTGGAAAACACAGCTGTGCTCTGGATTGAGGGAGGAACAATGTGTTGTCACGACTGCTGCTTTTTGCTCCAAATATGCCAGTCCTGCTGCAAGGAAAAAAAGTCCTTTTTGCTCTAAACTCAGCTCCTATATTTATCCACAGCTTTGTGGCTCATCAGCAACACCAGACACAGGGACACCATGGAATGACAGTGTCCCCTCAAGTCATTTAAATCAGAATTCTGGGATGGTTTGGGTGGGAAGGGACATTAAAGATCATCTCATTTCATCCCTGCCATGGGCAGGGACACCTCCCACTGTCCCAGGCTGCTCCAAGCCCTGTCCAGCCTGGCCTTGGACGCTGCCAGGGATCCAGGGGCAGCCACGGCTTCTCTGGGCACCCTGTGCCAGGGCATCAGCGCCCTCCCAGGGAGGAATTCCTTCCCAATATCCCATCAAACCCTGCTCCATCAAGGCTGATTTTCTTTTCTTGACCCCACGGAGATCCCCATTCCATGGGGATTGGTTTTCTTGCCTTGGATCCATGGAGATTCCTGGTTCTGATAAACTCAGTTTTCAGGTATTCCCGTTCAACTCCACAACATGCCCCAAAATCCCACATCCACCGATTTGTGAAGTATTTACTGACTGCAC
Organism: Dasyornis broadbenti; assembly: GCA_013397935.1. Taxonomy (NCBI): domain Eukaryota; kingdom Metazoa; phylum Chordata; class Aves; order Passeriformes; family Dasyornithidae; genus Dasyornis; species Dasyornis broadbenti. The sequence goes on from VZRN01006223.1 coordinate 72,026, forward strand.
AGGAGTTAAAACTGCCTCCAGCCCTAAGCAAGTGCATTTTGAGACAAAATCTGCAAGAGTGCCTGGAATTTGCATGTAAAATAGGGATAATTACCTCATGGTAATCAGTCTGAGTTGTTAAGGGAGCTGGGAACCTCTCCTACCTGGAGTCCCATCCCTTCCTGGAATGCAGGCCTGGGCTGCAAGGCCAGGTTTGCTCCATTCCCTGCTCCACAAAGGGATGGTTTTATCTGCCCAGGTGCTTGGGCACCATTGTCTGCGCGGCCGCAGCCCTCGGGGCGCGCTGCGTTTCCTATTCCAGCTCAGCAATGCCGCGGAAGGAGAGCTGGGAATAGCAGAGCAAGAACGAGAGGGTGAGCAGGTGGTGTTGTGAGGAGTTTGCTAAAAGAGATCCCCCAGCGTCCATGAAATTATTCCAGGCTCAGAAGGAGGGAACAGAGTGGACAAAGTCCAGGGTCATTACACTAATTGACACTTTACCTCCGGGAAGCCCCTGGAGATGCAATCAGGGCTGGATTGGAGCGCAGGGTCCCAGGCACAGGTGTGGGCTGTGCTTCCTTCATTTTCTGTAATTGTGCCTTGGCAATCTGCTCCCCTCCTCCCCCAGCAGCTCCACTGGAAGCTGCTCTGCTGCTTAACCCCAGCGTGGCCTCCGAGCAAAGCCGGCTCTGCCAGGAGCAGCGTTTGTCTCGCGCGGAGTTCAGGCTCTGCTTTAATCCTGGGCTCCTCGGGCTCTCACCTCCGGCATCGCGAGGAGGGGCTCAGTCTCTGCCAGCAGCAAACGCACCCTCAAACGGACCAGCACCCAAACAAATCCAAGAGCGTTTTCAGCAGGAATTCAAGAGGTTTTACACCTCATCCTGATGTCCACGGTGTTACTGAGAGGACTGGAAAAATTGGGAATGATGTATTTTATATATTCCCGTAATTAAATAAATGGGATTCACAGAAACCTGACAGTGGCTCCAGAGCAGGTGGGACAGGGCTTGGAGCAGCCTGGTTTAGTGAGAGGTGTCCCTGCCCATGGCAGGGGTGGAACAGGATGAGCTTTAAAGGTCCCTTCCAATCCAAACCATCCCAGGATTCCATGGTTCTAGGAACAGCAGCTCTCAGATTGATATGAAGTTATGGGAAGAGCATAAAACGTGGCTAATGATACTTTACTTCCTTCTCTCCTGGAAATATTTTAATTAAAACCATTATTTTTAATTGTGAAATACACCCAGATTCTGATAATTTGATTTTATCTGTTATCAGGGCTTTGAGGCTTCGCAGCACCGTGGTATCCAAGTCTTGATCTTGTCTTATTATTCAGTCTTCCTCAGTTCCTCTCTTCTATTATCAAGTTTATTTGCAATTTAAGGTCTGCACAACGCAGGAGGCAGAGACGGGTTTGGGGCTCTGCTGCTGGAATTACTGCAGAGATTCGGAGGAGCCGAAGGAAAACAAATGAGGAATCAAAGAGTGAAGGTGGCCCCTGCCTCAATTCACCTCTGGTCCAGCAGCATTTTGGGGCACAGAGGCTCCCCTGGAGGCATGAGGGGCATGTGGCCACTCAGCCACAGGAAACCTTGGAATCCCAGAGTCATTCAGGCTGGAAAAGGCCTCCAAGGTGGCCGAGTCCAAGCTGCGCTGATCACCACCCTCCCTGCAGCAAGGAGATGAGATGGTGCTGATCCTCCACCTGCTCACCTGTTTTCGTGGCAGTTTGAACTCCCCCGCTTCCAGAATCCCGCCCTTCCACTGGATTTCACTGTGAGGAACCACAGCACGGAAATGGCAAAGGGGATGAAGGCAGAGAGAGCAGTAAAGCCTTTGTCTGTGTGTGAACAGGTGAAACAACAAGTATCCACCTGATCCTCCCGCTGGCTGCTTCTGTGGCATTTCTGGAGTTTAATTTCCAGTGCTATTCCTGAATTTGAATTTCCAGTACTATTCCTGAATTTGAATTTCCAGTGCTATTCCTGAATTTGAATTTCCAGTGCTATTCCTGAATTTGAATTTCCAGTGCTATTCCTGAAGTTTAATTTCCAGTGCTATTCCTGAATTTGAATTTCCAGTGCTATTCCTGAAGTTCAGCTTCCAGTGGTATTTCTGGGTCACCATTTAAGCCCTGTGTTCTCCAGGCCACTTTCCTGTGGCCGCAGCACTGCCTGGACCCGTGTCTGAAGAAGATGATGGTGACGATGTCCATTTCAAACTGCATTTTGCACTGTTTGCAGCTGCTTCATGCAGCTTTTTTCTCCCGGCATTCCTTCTTGTGCAGCCTCACAGCACCCAGAACACCTGCAGGGTTTTGGGCTGATGAAACACGAGTTCCTTTGGTCCCAGAGAAGGGAAAGGGCAGCCATGGATGCAGACGAGTTTGTCTCCATTCCCAGTCTCCAGGCTGATGATTCTCCTCCACAGATGATTTTATTTCCCCCTCTTCCCTCTGAGCTGGCTCTGTCCCAGTCACACCCGGCTCTCCTGCTTCTCCCCGCCTTCCTGCACCCACCCCGCTGCGCTTGGTGCTCCATGGTTTTTATCGCCACCTCTGAGGCTCTTTATCCACAATTCCCACACTTTCAGTGCCACCTCTCCTGTGGCAGCTGCCAAGTCACCCCTGCAACGCAGCTGGTACCATTTCCCTCTTTTCCAAGATGTGGAGTCAGCATCTCCCCTGGGCACAATCCTTGCTCTTTGTTGCTATTCCCATTCCCCCCCCTGATTTGCACCTTCTCTCTCTTCCCCACAGCCAGCTTTGTGCCCTGAGCAGTTAAGGTGAGACTGGCAACTTTTCTATCAGATCCTTTCCCCTTTAGCTTCCCTTCAGGAGCTCCTTCCCTTTTTTTCTGGCTCCATAACCACTGCAATTACCTCTCTGATGATTTCCTGAATTTTCCATCTGCTCGAAATAGGCACTTGTGAGCTCTCTTCTTAATTAATGTGTTCTAAAATCATTATGTTCATCAACCAAGCCTTATCACTTCCATTTTCTTCCATAATAGTAAAATCCATTGCCCTAAGTAAAACACAGGAATCTGGATGTTCATAATTCAATAAACTCATTGCTCAGAGCAGAAGCTGCTACGAACCATCAACAAGGTGTGAGCAGGCTGTACTTACCCTGTCCTTACTTGTTATTAAACTTTGCACCTCTGGCTCAAACTGGCAGAATTTCAGAGATTTCTGTCATTAATTCTTTGGCTTCAAAAGACCTTTTCTACTTCAGGCTGCATTAGGTAATTTAGTAACTGTATTTTTAGCTGTGCCAGCTTTCCTTTATATCTATGTGTGTGTGTGTATATAAAATAATTATTTGTGTTCTTCTTGAGTGCTAATGCAGTATTTTAGTAAATGTGTGTATAAACAAGAATCTGACTTGGATAATAAAACAGACAACTGCTGGTGAAGATGTTACCAGCAGATAATTTCACTGAATTTGTCACATTGGAGAAACAAGTTCCCTCTGTGGTACTGAGCACACACACCCATAGCCCAAAGATAACAGAATCTGGCCAAGAAAAACACCCATCAGGTCTTTTAGTTCTGCATTTGGATAAATTTGGTAACAAGAGCAGTTTGAGTTCTTGCATCCAGGGAGGAAATAAAGCCTGCTCAGACCCAGGGAAATGCTTCTGCTTTCTGTGCTGCCTGACAACACGTTCTCGGTTATAAAGCTGAGAGCTATAAAAAAAGAGATGTTTTCTATCCCCCAGCCTTCACTGATCTAGGCAATCTCTCAGATGACAAAAAGACACAAATGGTTCACCTCTTACCACCGAGGATGAGGTAACGCCCCTAAAGGGGCTCCAGGAGAGCTGGAGAGGGACTGGGGCCAAGGCATGGAGGGACAGGACACAGGGAATGGCTTCCACTGCCAGAGGGCAGGGATGGATGGGATATTGGGAAGGAATTCCTCCCTGGGAGGGTGGGGAGGCCCTGGCCCAGGGTGCCCAGAGAAGCTGTGGCTGCCCTTGGATCCCTGGAAGTGCCCAAGGCCAGGCTGGACAGGGCTTAGAGCAACCTGGGACAGTGGGAGGTGTCCCTGCCCATGGCAGGGGCTGGGACAGGTTGAGCTTTAAGGTCCCTCCAACCCAAACCATTGCAGGATCTGATGATATTTCAAGGCAAAGGAGCAAACACAAATGTGTCCTTGGCAGAAACTGGGGCGCAGGGGGGTCCAGCCACACCCTCAGGGGCAGCAGCAGGAAGAGAAGCCCCAGCCCTGCTGGCAGGGCCTGCTCCTGGAGCAGCTGAGGGCAGCGACGGGAGCACGAAGGGAACACAAGCAGAGGCTGCCAGATGGCTCAGCACTGCCAGACGTGTCCTCAACACGCTGACAGGACCTGCCTGGAGCTGCCTGAGCAGCTTCCACACTGCATGGAAAGTGCTCCTGGGGGAGCCAGGCTTTTGCTGGGATGGTTTGCAGGCAGGCTCCAGGAAATGCAGTGAACCCTGTGAGGAGGAGGAAGGGCTTGTCCTGCTTCACCAAGAATCCCAGGGAGCTGAACATGTCACCTGCTGCCTCTGGGTCTCGCAGGGATCCCTTTAGCAGCCACTTCAACAAAGAGTGAAGAGCTTCGTTGGACTTTTGGGAAAAGAGATTATTTTGGAAAAAGAGGTTATTTCTATCTGCTCATCTTCCAAACATGGAATAACAGAATCATGGAACGGTTGGGTGGGAAGGGACCTTGCAGCTCATCTCATCCCACCCCCCATGAGATGACCCAAACTGTGGTGGGCTTGGCAGGGCCAGGTTAATGGCACTTGATGATCCTAAGGGTCTTCTCCAATCTTAAATATTCCCTGAACTGATGAAATTGTAGCCTTGAAGCATTGTCTCTGTGAGTCCTGCACGTGCAGTGTCACGCCCCTGCAAGTCAGGGGCGCTGCTGCAGGAGCCTGAGCTGCTGATTCCTGGGATTCCCTGGCTCTGAGATCCCAAATACAGAAGCAGCAAATCCCTCTGGAGGCGCATGTGATGCCAGGCCTTGCTGAGCAGCAGTGACACCCACTGCTGGTGGTTTTGCACTCCAAATTCATGGAAATCAAGAGAGATGACAGATTATTAAAATCATTTCAAGGGGGAAGAAAAGGCTGCACTAAATAAGGAACAAATGCGATAAAAAGTGAGCAAAAGCAGGCAGACAGAACAGAGCCAGCATGCAGGGACAGGCAGATGCAGGCTGGGAGGAGGATGCTGGATTCCCTTTGGAGAAACATTAGTGTCGGGACTCCCAGCAGGCTCCGTGCCAAGGGGGATAATTAAGCTAAATAAAAATACACACCAGGAACAGCTCCACAAATGAGGGTAATTTAATTACCACATTCGATAGAGGAGACCCACTTCCCATGAGTTTTCCATTGTGACCAGAGAGGAGACAATAGCAGCAGAATGTGCTGGAGAAAGGAAGAGCGGTTTGCTGAAAAGAGGGTTTCTATTAGGGGCTGCATAATAAACACCAGCACAGCTCTCCATAATCGTGTCATAATCTTGCCATAAAATTCAATCAGAGCAACAGCTTGTGAATATCCAAAAAATCAATGCAACCATATGAGGAATGATTGCAGATGGAACACTGGAATTTATTTCAATGCTCACTCCGTGGTGCTGGGAAGGAACAGCGAAATCACGGGGAAGCAGGAGCTGCAAACACCTCTGAGGGAGGAGCTCCTCTGCCTCAGATCCAGAGGAAACACAAAGAGCACCACAGAACCCCAACATCACAGAATATTTAGGGCTGGGAGTTCTGGAGATCATCCAGTGCAATCCCCCTGGCAAGGCAGGCTCACCCGGAGCAGGTGACAAACACAGCAGGCAAACGACACTTCAGTTGCTCTTACCCCTTGGTTTGATTTTTGGAAAAAGAGAGGAATTCTGTACACTCGTGTCCTGAAACAGAATCACAGAATCCTGCAATGGTTTGGGTTGAGAAGGACCTTAAGGCTCATCCCATTCCACCCCCTGCCATGGCAGGGACACCTTCCATTATCCCAGGCTGCTCCAAGCCCTGTCCAACCTGGCCTTGGACACTTCCAGGGATCCAGGGGCAGCCACGGCTTCTCTGGGCACCCTGTGCCAGGGCCTCCCCACCCTCCCAGGGAGGAATTCCTTCCCAATATCCCATCCATCCCTGCCCTCTGGCAGTGGGAAGCCATTCCCTGTGTCCTGGCACTCCAGGTTCTTGGGAAATAAAACAACTGTTAAACTGCCCAGGTCTCACCTGGAATCCCAGCCCAGTTTAGTCTCACTGAGCTGTATTTACAGCCCTGGAGCTGCAGCTGTGCTTTATTCATTAGTGCTGGAATGAAGTGGAGGCAGAGCTCCCAAAGAGCTTTATCCACTGCCTGATGCTCCTCCAAAGTGCTCTGTTAAGCCAGAGAGAACAGAAATCTTTTTCCTCCCCTCCTCTCTCCAGTGAAAACACTCAGTGGACAGCACAGGCTCAGTTCCTCTGGAAGGAATGGGCTGAGTGTGTCCACTCAATTATTCAAAACAGTTGAGTAATTGCAGCCCTGTCAGCTCAGAAAACATCTCTGCCTCTCCAGGCTGCTGCACAAGCCCAGTTCTGGGCAGGCAGTCCCAGCAGCACTTGTTCCCTCTTGATTTATTTCCACACTCTCCCAGTCAGAGCCACTGGTGAGGGATGAGGCTGCGTGTCCCTGGTTTGGCTGCAGGGAGGGAGGGAGGGAGGTGGGGACACCTTGGGAGCATTTCTGGAGGTGGCAGGGCTCTTTGTGGGCTCGGCTGGCTGATGAGTGCATAAATCCTTACAGGGATCTCTCAGGGCATGGTGTGTGCCAGAGACAAATATTACAATAGCAGGCTTAGAGGAAAATGGATTCAGACAGACAGGAGAGCCCGAGGACGGAGCAGGATTGGGCACGAAGTCCTCTTGCTAAAAACCCTGTGGGGCAGCTCCCTGAGCCGGGGCAGGAGATTGGAAGGTTACCAGAGTGCCCTGCAGAGATTCCAGCAGGGCTGGAATCCAGGTTGTTTCTTTCCTGGCCCCGAAACAGCCGGAGACTCGCAGCTCCGAGGCACAGCTGCCCTGTGTGACTGCAGAGCTGTGCTGCACTCAGCCCTGGCCTGTCCAAAACCGGGTGCTTTCCTCCTCCCCGAGGGGCTGCAGGACATGGAACAGGAACAACCGGACTGACAAGCTCCACGTGCACACCCATCTCACCCGACCACCTGAAAATGAGCTTTGGTCCTTTCTTTCTCCCGAGCAAAAGCCAGCAGGAGAGCCATGATTTCCCAGAGCGGCGTTCTGGGACGGTTTTTACGCAGATTTCAAGAACCAGCTACCGAAGCAAACAAATTTTGAATGCTGCCACTGCTGAGTTTTCATTAAACCTCATGATGTGGGCTCACCTTAATGGGTATTTCTCGCCAGGGTCCCTGCCCAGGTGGAACAGCAGGGGCAGGTGCGTGTGCTCCTCCTGGGTGTGTGTTGTCACTCCAGACACGCTCTGGCCGGGACAGAAATCAATGCCCTGCAGGGAAAAGGAGAGAAGTCATCAAAGGTGATGCAGGGCAGGCAGCGAAATTTGAGTCGATGCCACTTTCTCCCGCACTTTGTTCCAAAACACCGACAAACCTCAGAATTATTTTAAACCAAGAGTCCACTTCAGTCTGCAAAACACATTCTGAGCTGGTGGGGTAAAATAAGGTGACAAAGTGGTGTTGCACTGACATAAGAGCTGAAGCAAGGCCGTGCGTTCTTGTCTTATAAAAATATAATCCCTATAAAATATTCATTCAAATGAAATGGCAGAACAAAAGGCAAAGAGGTGGAAGCATTTAATCATCAAAATTCTGCACGTGGAAAGTATTTTCTGTCTGGTTTTCATGGCTTTGGAACGCACCAAGAAGATGGGATTGCTCGGCACTTCTGCTCAAAAACAAAACCCCAGGAGAAAGATCCAGACACCCTGAGAGGCAACGGGCCTCCCTGAAAACGCCCCTGCCAGCACCTCAGGGATCAGTTTCTCTGAGGAATGATGCAAATCTGGTTAATTTGAGAACAACCGGTGTGGTTTTGATCTGATCATGGCACGCTGGTATTGAGGGACTCATCTGGGCATGGTGGGGGCCTGAAAGGAGCGGAGACATTCCCACATTCCCACACTCCCGTCTCGGACAATCTGTGGGGGCAGAAGGGATTTTCCCTGCAGCAGCAGCAGTGGATATGAAGGGCACAGGTACTGGGAATCTCCCTGGGAAAGCAACAGGGAGCAGCAAGGGGTTAAGGGCTCGCTGGGCACCAGAGCTGCCGGTTCCCTCCATTCCCTGCAGCCCGGCCAGGCTCCCGCTCCCTTCCCAGCCCTGATCAGCCACTTGGGAGCTCCCTAATCCCTGCAGCCAGCAGAGCCCATTGAAACCCCGGCAAGAGCCAAAAATGCAAAATCCACGGACTTGGTAAAGCTGGGCTTTGCAATTCCAGCTCCCACGCTGTTCCTTACAATCCCCCAGACTGCCCCGAGGCACGGGCAGAGGCATGGAGAGCAGGAAAATGGGAATGTTTCAATGGAAGTGGGAAAGCAGCTGTAGCATTTGCTTATAAAACAAACTGAAAAGGCTCTCTACAGATGTTGGTAGGATTTGATTGGCAAACAATTTTCTAAAAATATCCCGTGTTTTTAATGGACAGCTGGTCAGTGGAGCAGTTAATATTCTGCTTTTCAATAAAGCAAGAAGTTTAGAAGCCCATGAAATCCCATTTATCTGCACAGAGCTATAGATTCCTGAATCACTGACTGGAAAAATAAGGGAGTTGCTTGATAGGTTGGAGTGGCCCTACCAATAATGGACTTTAAATGGATACAAAACTGATTGACCTTTCCACCCTGTGACGCCACAGGCCTCTGAAACACACAGGGAAAAGAGATTTCTGAGGGTTTTTTTTTTTTTCCCCACAAAAGGACCAGTTAATGAAAAGGTATCAAAGCCTCCATAACATCCAAATTATAATTTGGATGCAAATCAAACAAGCAATTTAATTAAGAGCCTGCTAATTGGTACAATGCTCCTCGGCTGCAAATGCTTCAGTGTGAAAGATTTTCGTCTCTCGGGTGTTTGTTTAGACATTGCTCTGTTTCTATTTTATCTTGTGTTTCCCAGGAAATCCTCGTAGCCCAGACTCCAGAACACAATCCCAAAGATTCCCAGGAAAGAAAGTGCTGGGACCATTTGCCTGATGCCACCAGCCCAAAGCTACCTGTCATTCTAATTTAGACACTCAGTGCCCTCTTCAAAAGCAGTCCAGTGGGGATACAGCAAATAAATAAATAAAGCCCCAGGCATACCATTTTATGACATTTCTGAGGCATTCCAACTTTATCCCTGCAAATAAAATGGAATATTGCTATTTTTATGTACTGTGTGAGAGCCACTATTCAGCCTGCAGGGAGAGCTTCAACGATTTTCTACCTGCTCATCAACAAGTGAGAAAAAAAGAATTAAATATTATTTCTTTTGTACAGGTAGGTCTGGTGATGTCTGGAGCTGGAGAAGAGCCAAGATGTGCCCAAGGCCATCCTCTTCACCAGGATAACACCACCCAAATCCACTCTCCTGTTCCCTGAAAGCTGTTTATTGTCGGGCTGTTGGTAACAATAAAACACATTCCTAGTGTTTGTCCCTGCTCCCTCTCCAAGGCAATGGATGGAGTCCCCATCCCTGGAGGTGTCTAAGGAAGGACTGGATGTGGCGCTCAGTGCTCAGACCTGGGCACAGGTCACAGGTTGGACTCCACGACCCTGGAGGGCTTTTCCCACCTCCAGGATTCTGGGGTTTGCAGGAATCACAGATCAAACACAGCACAAAGGTCACTCCCTGGGCCTCAGCAAACTCTTGGAGCTTTTCTCCTCCGCCACAAAACCATGGAAGCCAAACCACAACCTCCTGTCTGGAGCACCTCCTGCCACCTAAGGGAGCCCATAAAGAGCAACCAGTGGCACCAAGAACAGCTCAGCTCCTGCCCAGGGTTTCGCACCGCTGCACGAACCTGTTTGCTGCAGGAGAAATCCCAACTTCCAGCTGCTCCGATTAAAACACAACATTCCCTGCCCACCAGGTGAACCTTTCCATGATCACCCCTCCCCATCCTTCTCGGCAATCGCACAACCAGGGCTGTTTTTCCATCCCTGGGATGCAGCAGCCTTTGGTCGCACAGCTTTAATTTCCAGAGCAAATGGCCCACAGATGCTGTGTCAATATAGACATGAGACAAACACAGCCGCTTGCCAGTTTGGGCTCCCGGCCAAGAGATGGAATCACCACTTGTGTTAACGGGAGCCCTCTGGCAATTCCTGAGCCTGGCTCCAGCCCAGCCTGCTCCGGCTGACAGGAGCAGGAGCTGGAGCCACAGCAGCCTGGCCTCTGCCTCCTGCTCAGGGCTCCTGGTGCCACCAGCAGCACCCAGGCCACCCAAACCAGGTCAGCATTGCAGGGAGAAAGGCTCAGCAGTCCTTTAAAGCCGGGAATGCTGTTTCTCGCCGTTTGCCGCGGCACAGGTGAGCGGTGCCCTTGCTCTCCCGGGCCATTCCCGGTGAAATCCTCCTCGGGATGAGCAGTCACCTCCAAGTGTGAGCGCCGAGCTCCAACCCCGTGCACCCCAAAATTGCCTCTAATGTGTTAACAGCCCGGAAGAGCCCCCCGAAGACGGGCAGCCCCCGGAGATGGGCAGCTCAGCCAGCCCCGATCGATGGCTGGTTCCTCTGCTCGCAGGACCACAATCAAATGTCATTATTTGTGAGGTTCTACTTGACTTCACATCCCCCGCGCAGAAAAGGCTTTATCGATCCCTTCACGTGGAGGAGAAGGGCAATCACGGAGCCTGACTGGAATAAGCCCTTTGGCATTCTGCATTAAAACAATAGCGGCTGCTACTGCCGCCACCCAGCCTTTAAAGCCACAGGAGCGCTCAAGGAATCCCTCAGAAACACAAAGGTTGATGTTATCAGCCCCTCTCCCACAATCAAACGTTTTCCATGTTTTGTCCTTAATTGTTTTTTTCCCTTCTTGCACCAGGACGCTTGGAAGGTACAAGGGCTGTTCTGTGCTGGACACCCTCGGTGGCAGGCGGAGAAAAGGAAATTTCCTTTCTCCTGCTACCTCCCATCCCTGCCTCCTCAACGCAGCACTAAATTAGGAAATTCCTAAGGACTTGCTGCCTACTCAGGTAAATTCCTAGAAAACACCCATTTTTTCCCCTTTCAGAGCCCTACTTTCAAAAACAGCCAGCATTTTACAGGTGACTTCCAGCGAAAGTCCTGTGTGTTACAATGCCCAAGAGGGATCTCCCCAGGCTGATCCTCAGTTCTCCCTCGGCTCCAGCACACGTGGCTGTTTTTATCACTGCTGGTCTTTGCTACAAGAAAAAAAGGTGAACAACAATGGAAAAGCTCGATATCCACCAGCCCCAGAGCACCAGGGACTCAGCCCGTGTGCAGGAGGGAGATTTCTCAGCCTCTATCAAACCATTTAAAAATACAAACACATTTTTCAAGTCAGGCTTCCTTTCATCTCTCTCTGTCCCATTCATCACCTCTCGAATGTCAGAGATGTCAAATTATGTAAACATGAGCCGCCTATATAAATGGAAGCCAGGTAAACAGCTCCGAAGCAGCATCCTGTGCAATCCACAGGGAAAACGTCCCACAAAATGCTCACTCCCACTTGATTCTGTGGAGTGAGCCTTCCCTTTATGCTTTCAAGAGACCACCCCCTCAAGAATCAAGAAATCCAGTTAATCCAGCAGAAAAGGCAGCATCAAGGTATCCTCCAGCACTGAGAGAGACTACAAGACTTTGTGACAGCAGTCAGACTAGGGAAAGAAAAAAAAAAAATTGCTTGGGGGTTAAAAAATAAACAAACAAAAGCTGGGAAGAACAGAACAGCACAATTCATCTGTGTGTCAGATGACAAATCCTAATCCCAGGCCATAAGGCAGAGGATGCAGACCAGTAAGGGCACGTCAGTGTCATGGGACTTGAGGATGACTGTAAACCTGTGTGCTGCCTGCATGGGATGTTTCCAGAGCAAATATTCCGAGTGCCATATGGAGAGGAGCCTTCAGATCCCTGCTCTGCTTGCCCAGGCTTTGCTTGCTGCAGGCTGTGTCCCTCTGGTACCTTTTTATTTGTGTGTAAGTTCTATATTACTGAACTCACTCCCACCCCAGTCAAACACAGCTTTCCAGGTGAGGGGCCACATCCTCCCTCGCCCGTCCTGCTCATCCCAAGCAGACCCAGCACAGGCACCAGTTCCCCACTGTCCAGTAGCAACATGAAAATGGGGTTCTGCCTGCTTTTATCGGATCATCTCATCTGAAAGCCAGACAAAAATGTGGATTAAACCCAGGGCGAGTTTTCTGTATCGATGATTCCCTGCTCTGTCCATTGCCAAGGGAATTCTGAAAGTGAAAGGAGATCTGGCTAAACCCTGTTTGTCAAAATCATGAAATATTCACTGACTCATAGAACAAACCTCTTCAAAATGGGCAGGCTGCTGTTTTGCCACATCTGGCCAACTTCAGCTCTCTCTCCAATGGATGCCATGAAAACCACATATTCCAGGTTTGAGTGGAGCCCTTCAGACACAGGGAGTTTCATATCTCGAAGTTTCATTGAATGCACAATGAGGAAAGACCTCTAAAGATCATACAATTAACAAATCCTCATTAGCTGGAGTTCCGCCGGGATGGCAAATCAAACTTATTGAACAAACAGGCCAACAGTCAGAATTCCAAATGCCACAGATGTGCATGGATTTACATTTGTTTTTCAAATAGAATTAGCAAACAAAGTGGCCTTTTTGATTCCAGAGTCCAATATCAACACAGCTGGGAAGCCCAGTCGCTGAAAGAGCAAACTGTGTTGTAAGGTGAGCTTAGAAACTCCTCCAGCAGGGCTGGGAACCGTGGAACTGCTCTGCATTCTGATTTATTCCTATTTTTAAACTTGCGAGGTTTGTAATTAATGGCTCGAGGACACGAGGAGAATTGGAACAAATCTCAGCCTCAGCTTCCTCTGCATGTTGTTAATGGCTGCTCTGGCCACTAATGTGCTCCAATTTTCCCCACATCAAGCTCATGTGATCCAAGCTGCAGGAAAGAGAGTGGATTTGTAATCGTCTCTCTGATGTACAGGATAATTGCTGACTTTTATCAGACAGCAGTTAAACAAAGACTTGGGAAGAAATAAATATTCCTTAATTGCAGCATTGCCACTGCTCACAGTGGGAGAGCCTCTGGAAGGAGTAGCTGGTCCCCATTATCACTGTTACACACTCAGACATGTAGGAATAAGTTTAGTTCCACGGAGGGGAACATTTATTTATTTCCCAACTGGGCTGGAAGTGTGGGTATGTGCTTTTATCACCACGGAGAGCAAGAATTCATGTGGGAATCTGCCATGCACGTGGGAAAAGCAGGAGGCCGTCCCTACACCCAGACACACAGACAGAGCTGCTCCCAAGTTTCTCCCACTCAGGGAAAATCCTCCACGGGTGATAAATAGGTTTTACTCACACACAAGACAGACAAATGATCTCATTTTATCTGTGTGGAATTAGCACGGAGACAGAGCATAAAACACATTTCTAGAGCGAACTTTCCTTTCCTCCTTGCTCCCTGTAAAACAAGCGTTGACTCCCGGAGCATTGTGGTCTGAAAAAAGACAAACACACACATTTCCAGCCCTGAATGTAAATGACTGCCTTGGAGCTGACGCTTCCTTCTACCCCCAGGACACGCCAGTGAAAGAATCCCTGCACTTTTATATCCACAAATGTCATCAGCACTTAGTTCTGCACCTCTGATGCCTCGAGGACCTTCCGTAAGTTCCAAAAAAAAAAAAAAAAAAAAAAAAAAAAGGCATAAAAAAATAAATCATGCAAACAATCTCTCCCCGAGCCCAGGCTGCTGTCAGGGTTGCTGAGAGCTGGGCCTCAATGCACTGGGTTCCTGTCTAAAGGTATCATCAGCAAGGCACACGTGTGAAGCTGCCACTCAGCAAATGCCCCAGAGTTCAGAGCCCAAGAAAGGTACAGAAAGAAAAGGAAATAATAGTGCTTAACATCTAACTGTGAGGAGATCAGCCAGGAAATAAGTAAAATAAATGAAACGTTACACATAGCGCGATGTGGGCTCACAGAAGTGCTGATAACAGATTAAACACATTTATTCTACTGTTTGAAACCACTGCTGTTCTTTCCACTGGGCCTTTCCTACAGCTTTCCTTTTAAACCATCACAAATCCAACAAACTCATCCCAGTTCCGTTTCAACAGTTCGGGTGTTTTGTGCCAGGAACTGGGAGACACGTGGGCAGTGTGGCATCAGGCTCCAGACTTTCCCAGAATCACAGAATATCCTGAGTTGGAAGGGACCCACGAGGATCAGGAGTCCAACACCTAAAAGCTCAGAATTCAGCAGGGAGAGAAGTTTGATATTAAGGGGGATTAAGTGCTGATTAAAGGGAGCATCCCTCAGAACAACTTGGAATTTACTCATTTTCCTCTCCTCATCCCTGGTTTCAGGAGAGGGGGGTATGAGACCAGTCCCCTTCGGTTTTTTGAGGATCACAGAATTATTTAGGTTGGAATATCCTCTAAGATCATCGAGTCCAATTGTTCCCCCAGCACTGCCAAGGCCACCACTGCCCCACGTCCCCAAGTGCCACATCCACACGGACTCCACCACTTCCCTGGGCAGCTGTGCCAGGCCTGAACAACGCTTTTGGGGCAGAAATATTTCCCAATATCCACTATGAACCTGCCCAGCAGCTCTGGTAGCTCTGAGGAGACTGAAGCTCAGTGACAATCCCCTGCGGGATCCCGGTGACTCCCGGGACAGCTCCTTGTGCCTTTACCTTGCCGTGCTCCTCCCAGGAGTTGCTCCAGGTCCAGTAGTGAGCTTTGTAAAGCCCAGCTCTCACTGCCATCAGCTCATTGCCACGGTAGTAGAAAATGGGCCTGGGAAGGAGAGCAGAGCTGCATGAGAAACACCAACGGCCCGGGCCCGGGCTCCTGATAAGGGCCACGAACCCCTTAATGGCATCCCACTTCCCACGTGGATATCAGGCAGGAACAGGCTGCCTCCTAATAGTCTCCTCTGCAAGGTTTTCAATTAACATTTCTTGAAGTGTTCATCAAGTTGAGAGCTCACACGGTGCAAGAATGAAACATTATCCAGCTTGGCTGCCAGTGATTGTTAATCCTTGAACTCTCAGCCCCTGGGATTTCCTCTGGAGCGTGGCGGTTTCAACGTCAAACGGCTCTCAAGTGCCTGGGTGGGAGGGAAAAACCGGGATTCTCGGGCTCTGGGATGCTCAGTGTTCCCTTCCCAGCAGCACCACGGCCGCTCCACGGCTCTGCCACAGAGCTGTCAGTGCCACACGGACACGGTGGCCAGGAGGACACCAGATGCTGGCGTGTTCTGGATGACATCTCCGGGAAGCTCCATATGGAAAAAGCTGGCAGCCAGACACGCTGTGTTTTTAACTCCTACCCATTTTTTCCCTCCCAAACCTCACTTTGCAGCATGTAAACATTCTGCTAAAGCTGCATTTGTTCCCAGAGGTTTCCCTAATTAATAATTCATCCGGGAAATGCATCTCACTCGCTGCATCTGTGCTCTTCCCTGGGCATCCCAGCAATGCTCCTGTCGGTTTTCCCAGAAAAACACTCCTGGTTTTCATTGAGGGAACAGCACAAAATTTTACTGGAAGGGGCTGTCTGCAGGAGAGGGGGTTGATTCGCTGGTGCAGCTCCTCACACGAGGTCAGCTCCTCTCTCCAGCTGTTTTGGGCTGCGGACAGGACACGAGGGTGGAGCTGTTTGTCACTGTCAGGGGGGGACCTTTGCCTTTCCCTCTCGGATTCCACTCCAAAAACGACTCACTCTGGTGATGCCACCTTGAAAAACCTGTCCCTAAATGCAAGGTGAAATTTAAATATCCCTGTCTGAATGACAGGAGTGGCCTTGGAGCGCTTTGAGCCTCACAGAAACAATGAGCCTCCCTCCTTTGTCACCAGGAGCTGCCACCAGAACAAAGGGGAAATGACTTGGTCCCCAGCAAGGAGGGGAAGCTGCTCCCAGATGAGCCCATTCCTGCATCCTTAACACACCTGGAAGTGAAATAAGGGCAGCAAGGGATCAGCAGCACCTGATCTAAACCAGTCCCACCAACAAAACCTCCCAAATTATGCCCCAAAGTACTGCAGTCTCCTTTTCCTTGCTATCAACACCTGATATTTGACCAGTTATTTGTGCCCCTTTGACTGAAGGTTTTAGGCTTTCCCTTTTTAAAAATATGTATTTCCCACTTTGAAGGAGGATTCCAGCTTGTGCTCAATATTCTAAGTTATTTCTTTATTCCCCCCCATTCACATTTTCCTTTTTAAGCTTAAAAAACCACAACAGCTGCATCTCCTGGGAAATTTTTTGAGGGCTGTAAAAATTTTGTCCTGGTCAGGTTTGGAGAAGGGGGGGAAAAAAAATAAGGAAAAAATGCCATGATGTGCTTTGAGTGAATATTACTGGAACACAAACAGCACCAAGGGGTTGGTGGCTGCAATGAAATTCCCAAAGAAGCTTTCCAAACTTCCGGAAGATGGACCAGGCTGTGTTTGTGGAACCTGCAAAACTCCTGTCAGGCAGCACTCAGGTGCGCTCCGTGCTTAGGAGCCACAAAAGGAATTCCACGGCACAAAAGCTCTCATCCAACAAGGAAAAGAGCTCAGAAAATGTTTCCATGCCGAAGTTTCCTTGCTGTCTCCCAAAGAATATGATTGTGTCCAGATTTCCCTGGCTGCCAAGTTCCTCACCGAAATCCCAACTCCGAGACCTCTCTTGCCCTCTGACGCTTCCAATAAACAGAATATTTGCTGTCACATCTTGGTGCCCGTTCCCAAGAGCTGACAGCACATAAAGATTCCAGGTCTTCCACCCCAGTCTATCCCTGCAGAAGCATCCCCAGATCCAGGAGCTTGGGAAGGGGAATGTTTGCAGCACAGCCTCTCCCTCCCAGCCCTCCAGCGGGACAAGGACCCAACACACTCTGGGCTGCTCTTCCACTGATAAATAATTTATTCTCCCCTAGCCAGGCTCCAGTTCTCAGGCTTTTATCTCCCCTACTGCCATATGTTGTTCCAGGGATCCCTGCTAACCCTGTGACATTTTCATCTGTCCCCAGACTCCTCTGTATGGCAACATGCCACATGTCAGGAATTCCCACCTCAGCCTGTTCCGGCGGGGCGGGAGCGCAGCGGGAAGCTCACGGAGGGGGAGCGAAGCTGCATCCATTCGGTTTCTAACAAATATTTGTGAGCTTGTGTTAAAAAAAAAAAAAAAAAAAAAAAAAAAACCCAACCAAACAGCCCCAAATTTGGCATCCCTTCAGCCAGGAGCAGGGCTGGCAGCTCTGGGATAATGACTGACCTGTCAATTAGCTTGCCCTGCAGGATGACAGGTAAAAGGTCGATGCCATCAATCTGTCTGTCACCGGGAGGCTGCAGACCCGCCAGGGAGAGGCTGGTGCTGAACAGATCCATCACATTGCCCAGCTGATGGCTGACCTGGAACAAAACAATCAACAGCAACACGTTAGCACAGAGGCCTTCAGTAAAATCCACGTGGAAACAGATTCCCTCCACAGCTCCCTGCAAACCTCTCCCTTTACACTGCTGCAGTCACCAGCCAACTCCTCTGAAAATAACAAAGCAAAGGAAACAAATCCCTATTCCTCCACTTCCAGGGAGAATTTGCATTTTGATTCATTTTTTCCCACTTTCCTCTCCTCTCCTCTCCTCGCTCCAGTGTAGCCATTTTCCAGGAGCGTGTTGTCGCAGGGCTCAACTTAATTTAGCAAATTCCAACTCATTTGTGGATTGAAAAATCAGCACTTACACCAAGAAAAAATTTAAAAAGCCCTTGATTTGTTCCCTTCTCCAGGTCATCTCTGGAGTCCAGAATACCCTGAGAGAGTTCCCAGAAAGCACAGGGATAGATGGATAATAACAAAAAGAGCCTGATGACTTCATCTGTAAACCATTTCCAACAATTCAAGAACTGTAAAGTTGTGGTATTTTTAGTCCATATTTTAATAAGGGAGAAAAACATCTGGGTTTGGCTTCAATGGAGATGTGCAAGGGTTTTTGGTTTTTTTTTTTCCCTTTTTCCTTACTTGGAAGCCATACTCATCTCTCTGCTCTTAATTATTTATATTTTAAAACCCCACAAAGTCTGTTCTGCCTGATTCTTTCTGAATCTTTGCTCCCACCCTGATTGTGGGAGCTGTTGCAGGGTGTTTAATTAGTCAGTGACACACCAAATTAAAGCAGACACTTCTAAATCAAGAGCACCAGGATGCACCAGCACGAGATGTGACATGAAAAGAGCATTTTCAGCCATTTCACTTGTCGGGAAACAAGAAATCGTTGGATACAACCCCGCACCCCTGAGTCCGGAAGCATTTTCTGACTGAAATCCAAGTCCAAGCCCAACAGAACAATGTCGGGACTATCAAAAGCTTTTTACCTCCGATTCTGTCTCCTCACAAGCAGTCCCCCAGCCTCTAGGCTGACACTAATTATTTAAATACAACAAATGATGACATGATAAATGAATTTTTGTGAGATGCTGGCTCTAGAGAAAAAAAAAAAAATAAAGGAAAAATGCTATTTTTCCTGGGACACTAAACCTTGTATTAAGAGACTGGGCTGAACAAAGGAAGAATTAAGTTTAAAAAAAAAAAAAAAAAAGAGAACTGGAGAAAGCAACATGCAGGGGCCTAATTACAAGTTTAACATTACAATATCACATTACTTGATTACAGTAATTTCAATTTTTAATGGCTTTCATTCATCAGGAGGTGTTGGCAG
Source organism: Dasyornis broadbenti (assembly GCA_013397935.1). Lineage (NCBI taxonomy): Eukaryota > Metazoa > Chordata > Aves > Passeriformes > Dasyornithidae > Dasyornis > Dasyornis broadbenti. Next base: position 90,898 of record VZRN01006223.1, read on the forward strand.
GAACACATCTTATTAAAGCTGCGTGCAAGGATCCTGCCACAACTCCTTGGGAGGAAACAAAGCGCAAAGCCTTAAGCACCAGAGGAAGCCTGGCCATGGAAATCCTTGGGAAAACAGCTGGATCAGTTGACCAAGATCAACAGGTCCTGGGCCCTCGAGTCCAGGATTTATCCATGGCCACAGCCTGGGAAAGGTCCTGCTCAGCCTGGCCTTGGGGGCAGGGATGAAGGGACATGTTTCCCAGAGAAGCTGTGGCTGCCCCATCCCTGGAAGTGCTCGAGGCCAGCTTGGGCGGGGTTTGGAGAACATTTATTCCTTCTTTTAGAGCAGCCTTTTCCTCTCCTCAGAATGATTTGAATCATCCAGCAGGGTCACCCCAGAGCACAGGGCACAGGATGGTGTCCAGGCAGGTCTGGGGTATCTCCTGAGGGAGACTCCAGCCCCTCTCTGGGCACACAGGGAAGAAGTTCTTCCTCACGTGCAGGTGGAACTTCCCATGCTCAGCTCCTGCCCGTTCCCTCCTGGGCCATGGCTGGGGCCATGCTCTGTCCCCTCCCTGCAGGAGGATGTGGATGGGGTCCCCTCTGAGCCCCAGCTCCCCCAGGGCTGGAGGGCAGGGGATGAGCAGCTCCCAGCGCCCGGGCACGGCTGCTCAGCCGCCCTGGGCTCCTCCCGTGCCTCATCCCCACCTGCAGAGCTCCAGGAAAGTGCAGATCCGAGCCCTCCTGCTCCCCCAGCCCGCCCAGGAGCCAGCCCTGGCTGAGCCCTTTTGTAATCACAGCTCTCACCATTGCTCCATCTCACCCAAAAGTCACTTTTGCTGCTGCGGCTCCGTCCCCGCGCCTCAATCTTTTGATAAGAGGCAATGGCTGACCCCGAGCGCGTGCCTTTAATGTCACCTCATTTATCCAGAGCGTGGGGATGATCCTGGGGGGCCCCCACGCTCCCCTTGTCCTGGCCCTTATTAACCAGCACCAGATGTAGATGACTCTCTTTAATCATCCAATTACGTTTCTGGTCTCAGACAACATTTTTGCCGTGAAGCAGAGAGAACTTCTTAAGGAAATTAAATGCCCATGCCACAGCCACTTGGATTTATCTGTGCTCTGCAGCACCACATTGAAGAAGGGAAAAAAAAAAAAAAGGTTAATATTTGTATAAAACTTTGAAGTATTTTCAGAGAAAAAATAAAAAAAATTACCATTTTTCTCCTGTCAACAGGGCTCTTTCATTCTAGTTGCTTTTCCCTTTTATTTATTTCTTTTTTTTTTTAAGAAAAGAAAAAGAAAAATCCAGAGAGGGCAACAGCCCAGAGAAAATAAATAATATATAAACGGAGGGAGATCAGATATTGCTGTATCAGTGAGGAACAGCCGGTATTACGCACGTAAGGACGGATTTTTTTCCCCCTCCTTCCCCCCCCTTCTTTTTAATAAACTCTCAGTATCCACACAACGTCTTTAAGAAAATGAAATCCTTTTGCTGTGGGCCACGGCGCTGGAAGAAATAGTCCCCAGTGCTGTTATCAGCGCTTTCAAGCTTTAACTCTGAATCAAAGGCGACAATTAATAAAGTCGCCCCCGCCAGGAATGGAAAGGAGGAAAGCTAAATATTTGAAACTGGGTGAACAAATGTCAGGGTGTTTTTAAATAAAATCCTTTTACAGTTATCACAGCGAGCAGACCTGATATCCCTGTCTAATTCAATTTCAATTTGCGCCCCGTGGGAGATAGGGAAGAAAAGGTTGCAATGCTGTCTTTGGGTTGATATGTTCTTTTCTCCTTCAGGAAGCAGGCACGAGAGAGGAAGGGGAGGAGGGCGAGGGGAGAGAGGAGGAGGATTCAAATACCAACAGAATACGATTTTTTTTTTTCTTTTTTT
>VZRN01006223.1:92804-107986 GCA_013397935.1 Dasyornis broadbenti
CCAGCTGGATCCTTCCAGAAGGCAGATGTGATGTGGGGAATGTTGAAACGCTGATTTGTTGTGAATTCACCTGGAAAACGGAGCCGAGGAGGGAAGTGCAGCAAGGCTGTTTGTGTGTGAATAAATATTCCTGCTGGGGGACCAGAACTCACTGAGTGTTGATGCCAAGAGCAACACGCACTCCTGAGGCATCTTTCTCCTCCAAAAACCTGCAAAGCAGCCAACTGCACCAATTATCCCAAGCTCCACAGAGAGCCTGGCAGGTGTTCCCACCCTGTCCCCTCACTTGTGTTTAGATCAAGAGGTGCTCCTTTGTTTCAGCACACAAATGTGCTCTTTAATAAAAACAAAAAAACCAAAACACCCCAACTTTATAAATCAATAAAATTATTAATAAACTGCCAGGGAGAATAATGGAATCATGGAATGGTTTGGGTGGGAAGGGACCTTGAATCCCATCCAGTGCCACCCCCTGCCATTGACAGGGACACCTTCCACTGTCCCAGGCTGCTCCAAGCCCTGTCCAACCTGGCCTTGGACACTGCCAGGGATCCAAGGGCAGCCACAGCTTCTCTGGGAATCTGCGCCAGGGCCTCCCCACCCTCCCAGGAAAGGATTTCTCCCCAGTATCCATCTCTCCCTGCCCTCTGGCAGTGGGAAGCCATTCCCCTTGTCCTGGCACTATCTGCCCACGTCAAAAGTCCCTTTCCCTCCTTTTCCCAAGGTACCGCAAGGCTGCAATGAGGTCTCCCTGGAGCCTTCCCATCAGCAGAACCAGCTTTCCACCCAATAACTGAGTTTCACTGGCCAGAGACAAAACCCTCCTTTCCTGGCTCCAGCTGTTCCACCTGAAACCACTCCTGGCCCTTTCCCTGCTCCTCAGATCCAGGGCTGGAGAGGAACAACCACAGCACTGGGAGCAAACCCAGCACAGGAAGGAGCTGACCCTTCAGCTTCGTGCTGAGGTTCAGGCCTCCCAAGCCTTTGCTCCCTTCAACTCTTCAAAAGGAGCAACGAGAGACTTTGAAGTTTCCCCACATTTTACAGCGACCTGGAGTGCACAGGACTCGGGCTGAGTTAAAACTCACCCAGAGGATGGTGAAGCTACAGCAAGACACAGAGAAAAAGGCAAGAACGTAGTGGTGGACACCAGTCTCTCACCTGTGGTCAGGGCTGCTGAGGGAGCAGTGCTGGAGCCTCGACGGCAAGAACACAAGCAGAAAACACAGGTGAGTTTCTATCACACATTTCCTGGGCAGTGCCATCACCCTGGGATGGTTTCACTGGGAGCAAAGCAGCGCATCCTGGGTGGGGAGATCAGCACTGGCTTCCCAAAGCCCCCACAGAGCCCTGGGAGCCCACGCACGCACCTGGCACCGGGAAAATCCCGAGCTGGAGCTGGGGATAACGAGGATTTAAAGTTCAGCGCGTGCTTCAGGGTGATGTGGGCATGGTGGAGGAGGGATTTTGGGTGCCTTCCAAAAATTTGGGAGCGGCAGGCACACTCTGCAGCTCAGCTGTCCAGCCCACCCTGCAAACACAGCAATGCCTTTTCCCAGGAATTCCAGCAGCAGCTCCCAAAAACTACCTGGGAGAAGGGTCCCAGCCAGGCAGAAGAGAGGCAGGCACAAGGATTTCTCTCTCCTCCTGTTCTTAATTATCCTCAGAGTTACTACAATGGAAAGAATTTTAAAATTTGGGCATTTTCGAGTCCCCATTTATAATGCATGTTTACTTTTAGCACATTATTTAGTTTGGACCCAGCAAACAAAACACTCAGCTGCAGTTTCATGTTCTCCTTTGCTAGCCCAGGGCTGTTGTACTTGGCTTGCAAAGGCTTTATGGAAATGTTTAAATTTAAACAAAAAGACTGTTTTCATTTCAAATTAGAAAAATAATAAACCATCCTTGGTAGGTTTGGTGAACTCTTGAAAAATAATGAAACCAAAGCACCCTCCTGCCCTCAGCTGCAGATCTGAGCTGCCTTATGGTCCCTCCTAAATGCAAATGATAAATTATCATTAGCCTGCCTCAATTAAAGCACCCCAATGGAATGCAACTCGGAGAAATGTTTTATTTATGAACAGCGTGCAGGCTGAAGCACAGTGCCCAGTTAATGAAGGATCACTTTCTGCAGGGCTGAGAGATGCTCACCAAGGGGAGGGGGGCTGTGCTATCCCTGCGATCCCAGCCTGCAGCAGGATTGATTGCATCCTTCTGTAATGAGGGCTGGGCCGAGGGGGGCTGGCAGTGCCACTGGGGGTTATTTTGAAGTGATCGTATCTGCACTCGTGTGCAGGCAGCACAGAGCAATCATGCGCTGTCTAAGCCTCCCTGAGTGGAACTTTCATCAAGCGCCAAAGTGAGAGATGTGAGGGTCAGAGCACTCGGCACCTCAGGGCACGGCGGGTGTGGGTAACAAATTGCTGCTCTGGAACGGGACAGCGCTGGCAGCGTGTCTTTGCACTCCAACTCGTTCAAACTCATGAGCAACACTGAGGTCCAAAGGAGTGAAGGGTTGTAAAAGAGCAGAGAGACAAGACCAGACCCTGGGTGCTCACAGCAAAGACCCTCGAAATGCAGATTTGCAATAAAAATGGCGTTGTTTGCTGGGGCAGCAGCAGCTCCTTATTCACACAAAGCCCTGGACTCTGGGAACGTTAAAAGGGTGAAGCAAAGCCCACTGAGCCCAGCAAGGAGCCTGCACTCCCTGCAGGCCCCCCAGGGCTGCTGAGAGGTGCCAGAAGCAGATACTCACCCCTCCTGCAGGGATGTGGCCGGGCCACCAGGCAATGGCTGGCTCCCTCATGCCGCCCTCGAAGGTGGTTTGTTTGCCACACAGGAAACGCCCATTGCTTCCTCCTGGGGACACGAAAGAAGCCTTCAACCCCACAAAACCCCAGCATTCCAAAAGGACATCGTCACCCAGGCCGGTTTGAAATGAATTCTCATTTCTGCATGGACGCTTCTTCAAACAACATGTCCACAGCTGGGGGTTTTTTTGTCATTATTTCCTTGTTTGTTGTGTTGTGGGGTTTTTTTTTTTTCAATATCCATTTGTGATGAAATTTCAGGAGTGTGTTTCCAGCGCAGGGAGAAAGTGACAGTTAAATACACCTCGCTATCAACAACCAAATGAAAAACAAACCCCAAACACAATCAGGAAATACCTCACTGGTGTTTTCCTTCCCTCTAAGGGTGTTAACTGCTGTCTGTAACTAAAGGAAATCTGACACTTTCAGGCAGAAATAGCATTTTTTCATAATTATTTTCAATTTTATAGTACCAGAGCAATATTAGATGAAGGTACAAGAGTGGGGAAAATAATCCTGCGTTCCCTGAATGTTCACTCTCGGAGATGACCAGGGCTTTGCAGGAATAGCTGGAGTTTTACGCCAGCCTCGGAGCTCAGCTGGCCAAGGAACAACCAGGGAGGTCTCCTGACTGATTCCAGGTCACACAAAGTCAAAGCCAGTGGCTGAGCTGAAATCAGAACTCAGGTTACTCCCTGCTCCGTGGTTCAATAACCACAAGACAAGTCTGCCTCCAAATTGAAGAGAGCAGGTTCTAAAATCAATCTGCAGTGATTTGTTTCAGAGAAACCATCCCTTGAACAAAAGAAAACTTGTGAGGTAACAAAAATCGTTTCTCTTCTTGGTATTTTTCATGAGAGCTAAAGAATGAGGGGCTCTTGAACTCTCTGTAATTGCTCAGAAAGCTGAAATATGCATTTGGCAGATGGAGAGTAAACACCCTGCTAAGTTACTGAGCCTGGTTCTAAATAAATCACGGAATATTCCCTCCCTGACAGTGCAAATACACACAGGTAACAGCAACACTGGGGCAGGAAAAATCCATTTGGCCAAGGGCACCTCCTCCAGCAGTGACCAGAAGCACTGAACATAAATTACTCTACACATAAATACTCTGTCTTTTGAGGTTTCTCCTAACTCATAACTCAGAGCCCACACACAGCTCTTTTCCTCCTCAGAGAGAGATTTAAGCCTTGATTTCCCAAGCCCGGGTTGGTTCAGCTGAGCCTCACCTTGTTTGGGGGCTGAAATGAGGGCAGCCCCGTTATCAGAGGTGAAAAACACGAAGGTGTTCTCGCTGATCCCCAGCTGCTGCAGGTGGTTCAGGATTTTCCCGATGCTGTCATCGATTTCCCGCACAGCATCCCCATACCTGAGGCAAAAGGAGATGCAAAACACGGAGAGCAGCACAGAAAGGGTCAGCGCCATGTGTCTGGTGGAGCTCATTTGTACCTGCGCTGCAGAAATCCTTCTCTGACGCATCAGGTTTTCTGCTGCCACTGCAAACTTGTGTCTCTTACCTGCAGAGAGCAGCCCCTCTGGGCTACTGAGGGTCAGAATTTGCTCAGGTGTGAGTCGCTCTCGGACAGAGAAACTCAGCTATAAAATTCATAAATAGAGGCAAAGCCACCTTGCCATAGACTGGGAGGTGATAACAGTTCTGCTTATGGTTAGAAACCCTTTGAAGCAACGCTCCCGGTGTCTGCAGAGCTCTTTGCCTCCTCCAAACTGCATTTTTAGGAGTGCTTTTCTATTTGCTGGTCCGATTTACAGGCTTTTAAAACAGGCACTAATCATACAAAAGCCTTCTAAAAAATCATCTGTGCCACAGGCAGCACTTCATTCCTCACACAACTGGCAAAGGAGCTTAGAGTCCCCCTCCTCCCCCTGGGGTCACATGATCTTCAGTTCAGATTAAAGCCAAATTATGGAAGAACAATCCAAGCAAATAATGCATTTCAGCACTTGAGGAGTGATCCATACCCTTGGATCTGACAAACACTGCTTAGCTTGGCTGCTTCTGCAGCATGAGGTATGAATCAGAATAACCCCAGCAAACCAACACCCCCAAAAGCAGCACTCACAGCCCTCTCTGACTCGTGCCCAGGAACTGTTTGGAGGCATAAACAGGAGCGTGGGTAGCATCAATTGCCCAGTATAAGAAGAATGGCTGCTGGCTGGCCTGCTGCTTGCTAATAAAATCCAGAGCTTCCTGTAAACAACAATAAAAATGAATTTATTCTCTGCTGTCAAAATCTCTCCCAAAAAAAAAAAAAAATGGAGCATGAAGTCACCTTGGCTTAGAAAGCAGTACTAAAATAGTACCTGCAGGTAGAGCTGAGTCAAGTTGGCTTCACCTGTCTTCAGGTCAATTTTGAAATCTTCATAGTATCTTAAGACAAAAGGAAGCAGAGAGGAGGAAAATCAATCCTAAGGAATATACGTCACAAAAAGGATTTTTTTTCTCCTTTCAAGATCTTCTCCCCTGTGTAAGGAGGTGAACAAGTCACAGTTCACACTCAGCAAAATCTCTTCAGATACTAAAAGTATGTCACCATAATTGTTCACATGGGAGAAAGTGGTGACACAGCTTGATCCAAATTAATGACTTTTTTTTTTGTTTTTTTTGACAAAACTAAGGGACTGGCCTGTTAGAAAAGGGCTAAAATGCTTAAAAATCTCATCAAAGGGGCTTCATAGAGAGCTGGGTGAAATGTGAGTCAAAAATTCAGAAGTACACAACAAGGTTCAGCGAGACAGAGAAATCCTGGAAGCAGAACTTGGGCTGCTTTGAAAACATTATTTTAGAGGGATCTTCAGCTACCAGAAAAGCAGAGAAGGGCCTGGGGAAGTGCTCTGGGGAGTAACAGCAGCGAAATGAGACCATACCAGAGTGACAAATGAATGGACAAGAAGGGCACGGGCTGCAGGCTGGGAGCATGGAATGGAGCTATGCAAACACACACAAGGTTACTCCAAACAGGAAGGGGAGGAACAAAGAGGTCTTTCAGTAGAGAATGGAAGCAGCTTCCAAGAGTGGAGTGAAAACCTCACAGGAAGCCTTTGGGTGCCAGGGATGAGCAAACAGCTCTGGGAGGGCAGCTCCACATCCCTACACCACCCACACGCGACTTGCAGGTCGGTCTCGCTGCTCGGATCGCTATTAAGCACAGAACCATGGAATCCCAGAACGGGTTGGGTTGGAAGGAGCCTTAAAGCTCATCCAGTTCTACTGGAATGGCAGCAGGGAGAGCCCAGCGAATCCCAGAGGCAGGCAAGGAGCTGGGTTACCTGCCAATCATCTCCCAGTCCCTGTAGACGGGGATGTTGGGGCGCTCTCTGTTGTCATAGGGCCCGAAGTGGCAGTTGGGGGATCCAAACCACTCGTCAAAGCCGTGCCTCAGGGGGTGGAACTGGGGCCGGTGCCCCAAGTGCCTGGGAATAAAAGCCACAGATGGAGTTCCAATTCTACTGCAAAGCAGCAAACACTCAGCTCAGAACAGCATGCAAGGACAGTCTCTGCCCAAGAGAAAAACTCCGAGCATTTCAATCACGTGAATGACTCCAGAGCAGCGCCTTGAGCTCTCCCACACCTGGTGCAAGCACAGCCATGCAGACTCACCCCAGTGCTCGCTTATATTCCATTTTATTTACTCTCCAAGCACTGCTTTCCATTTTTTTCCTTCCACTGGTGTCTTCTCCCATGCTGTCTGATGATCAGCACTGACGGACTACACTGCCCCAAACCACTGCAGAGATGCACATCATGTTTTACTTAAGGATTCTGAGCTATGACACGTCCCTTCTATCCCACTGAGCTGTGAAAACACAAGGCAGAGCTCATGAAATGCACCATTCCATCCTCATCCCCTTTATGGAGTAGTCACGCTGCCAAAATGGTACAAAGAGACCTGAATGGAAATGAAATGAGGTTTTTATGTGCACATGTGGACATAAAACACGTTTAGCTACTCCTGATGACAGCTCCTCTCTACTGTGCAGCTTGAAAATCCTCCATCCTTAACTTCCAGATGAAGCTCCTCTCTAATCTCCAGATTTTGTACTGCAAATGCGACATTTCCTGCATTTACAGCATCTTGAAGACAGGGAATACCCATCCTCTCTGTCTCTAAAGGGGATCTTGGCAGCTTTATGTTTATTTAATCATTTCAGCTTCCACTCACGAGCCTGGAGCTGCCCCCTGTCCACTTTGTGCCATCTCCCTCTGCACTTTCTGAACATAAAGGGCATAAAATGCATTCCCTGGAGTAAAATGATCCTTGGAGTTTCTCTGAGCTATTCCAAAGTGAGTTATTACAGGAATAATCATCATTCCAGCTACGATTACAGCTTGGGGGATGTAGCTGCCACTGCAAGTCTGACCTGCAGGATTCCACCCTTTTCCTACTTGTATTCCCATATGGGAATGCAAAAAATCATCTTATCCTAAGAAAGCTCTCAGAGAACTTACAGAGACATTAAACAATGACTGAGATGCAGATCAGTCTCTGTCTCTCACAGCACAAAAATTCGAGATTTAATGAAATGCAACGAATTCCACACTGGTCATGGAAAATACTTGACTTGCAAACTTATAATTAAACCATGGACCTTAATCACTGTCACAGGACACCCTGGGAAGTTTTTAGAAGGGATGATGAAACAACATGAAAATTTTCTGCTGGAAGACCTTAAAATTCTCTGTGTGGCCAGGATGAGACTACAACTGAACTCCTGCACCTTGCATTTCGTTACACCTTTCTAGGGAGCAGGCACCATTCCCAGTTGCTCAGCATCGCTCCCAGCCCTGTCCAGGAGAAGTTTTTGGATGCACAACAGTGCCCTGCACATTCCTGTTTAGTCCTGTTCCTGCTAACAAGCTGCAGGTCTTCCACATTTGCCTTTTTCCAAAGAACTGGAACCAATCTGCATTTTTTTGTTTATTCCTTTTCCCCCGGGTGTATGAATTTACATTTATTAGCACCGAACTGCAGCTCATTGCACCCAGCCCACTGAGCTGATTCTTCAGGGCCGCTCTCCTGCTCGGATTTGTGCTGATAAATAATTCACTGTCTTAGGGTGCTTTGCTTTCTGCCCAGTTTCAGCAGGTGAATCCCACCACAATTCAAACTCACCCTTCTCCAACTTGTTAATGAAACTGATAAAGAAATCCCTGTTACTTTCCACAGGAATTCAGTTTATTAATAAAACCCCAACATATTGCAAGAGTCGAAGATAAAAACCACGCAGGTGCTCAAGGCAAATTCCAACCGAATATCCTGGTGGTTTCTGGTTAAATAAGTGGTGTGAGGTGTGGATGAAAGCGCAGATTTGAGTTTATAAATATATATATAAATACACACATAAAGCCCCATCAGCTCTTTGTATGAAGACAGATGTAAGTACTTGTAATGGGAACACTCAGGAATTGATCCCAGCAGGGGGGAAGATCCATCACAGATTCCAAAGCTGGACATTTGAGCTTCAAAACACATTCTTTTTTCTGTAATTTTGGTTTCTTTCTGTTGCTCCTTCCCAACACACACAGAGTGAAACCTCAAAGCAAGAGATCTCCAAATAAATTTACCATTTGCCAATGATCTTATTGACGTAACCAGCTTTCTTCAGGAGCTCTGGGAGCAGTAATTCAGAATCTGGGATTCCTCCTACTATATCCTGTGGCGTGTACGCTGTGGAAAACAAATCAAAACTCAAAATTTCTGACTCTTAAAAATCTTACAGCAAACAGCTCGTGGCTACTTAATATTAAAAGCAGTGTTATGGCATCAGAAAAAGCCATTAATTTGGAGTCCCAGCAATGTCATTCCTTGGAAGTTCTCCCGTGGGATGGAGAGGATAAATTGGTCCAGAGAGACCACAGGGAGATTCACGCCCACTGGTGCACAAGGGCAAACAACAAAAGGAGCTGCCAGCCCACAGAGAAGGTGAGACCCTTGAAAAGGGGATGTCGGAAAAAATCAGGTGCTTCAGGTGCTGTCTTTATGCTGTAAATTTTCCCCTCTGTTTTCTAAAATGAAGGCAGTTTTCTCCTAAATCGAATGCCCAACAAATGTGCCCAGACTGCACGAGCTGAAAGAAACAAAGAGTCTCTCTGAGCCCCTGGGAATCTCAGGTGTGGCTTTGCGCAGCACAGACACCGGGAATCAATCCCTGGCTGCTGGTCCTTGTGCCAGCACACGGCATTTGTCACTCTGGGAATCCAAATTCACCCAGGGATCTTCCCTGGAAGCACCACAGGCACGAGGGCTGGGAAACTGCTCTGAAACTGGATGGAAATCTGCCTGCTGAATAAACCTGTGAGCAGCCTGTTCTTCCCTCTGGGTATTAACACCCCCGGCATGTGATTTGCCTTCACCAGACCCCAATCCCACCGCCCAGAGGAAACATTTCTCAGCCAGCAGAAACAAATGGATCAGCCAGCCTGGTTTGTCCTCTTAATTTGAGGAAGTTTTCTGCTTGATGAGGAGGAAGCAACAGATTTCACGCTTTTTACCAGCATTTAGCAGGTTCATCTTTTGGTGCCACTCTGGGAGATCCACAGGGAAGATTCCCTTTGCCCAAAGAGAAACTTCCTACAAGGCCCAGAGGGAAATCATGAGAGGAAGGGAGATCAGGAATGAGGCTCCTACCGTTCCTGGCGTGCCCATTCGTGGTGTAGAAGCCATTCCTGACCGGGAGCCGGCCCGTCAGCAGTGCTGCCCGTGCTGCAAACAACACAAACATTTATTTCTATACATTCTGGGTTCAACATTGAGATTATTGCAGGAAGATGAGGCCAGTACACTGGCTGAGGTGTGTCAGTGTCCCCTCGTCACACACAGTCGCTAAATCACTCACATTAGAACCGGCAGACCTCCCCCGTCCAGCGAGCCATGGAGAAAGCCAGGATCTGATGCATCATTTGGGTTATTCCAGGTCAAATCGGAGTGAAATTTGGCCCCTTTATTAAATTACCCACACTGAAGAGTCATTACTTTGAATAGCCGACGGAGCACCCCTTATCTCTCAGTTATAGATATATTTATTATACGTTTCAGAGGAAATCCTAGCACAAACTGATTAGATGCTCAAGGCTACGCTTTCAAGCTTGGCTGAACAAAGATCATGAAATACAAAGGAAGAGCTGTCCAGCTTTGACAATAAAAGTCAAGTCCTGACTGCAGGGAACATTTAAACAGATGTTAAACTTCAAGCAGTCCCACCACTGGACTTAGCAGGATTTCAGCATATTTTAAATGCCTTTTCTGAGCAAGGACATCACCAACACACTCGCAAGTGCTATCCTAAATGAAAGCTCAAATAAAAAACCCCTGGTTCCTCATTTTTGTTCCAGTTCTTGGCAGCTACTCGGTGTTGAGGGGAAAAAAAAAAAAAAAAAAAAAACGGANTGCTACCTGGGTTTGAGGGAAAAAAAAAAAAAAAAAAAAGAACGGAAAAAAAGAAACCACCTCACAGCAAAAAAAACAGTAAGGAGAAAAATATCTGCCTCTCCCAGGCCCAAACGTTCCTTTTATCTCTTGTCCCTGTCCCGAGAGGCTTGCAAGGCACCAGGGTCAAAAGCAGGACACACCTGCTGCTCTTCCTTGCGTGAAAGCCTCAGCAGAGCCAACAGAACCAGACCAAATATGTTCAGCAACAGTTTAGATCCTGCTTTGTTTAACCCAAAATGAGAACGATGAAAAAAAAAAAATGCAACGGCCGGGGCTGGAATATGCACTGACTGAACTGAAATGGTACAAAAATCCTTTAGCTGGACTGATCAGTGAACCGGCGCTTTGTACGAACTGAAAACGGTCGTTTCTCCAATCCCAACATAAATAAAAAGGGAGCAAAATGCAAGATCAAAGCAGCACATCCAATCCCCCGCCTGAGGGCAATCACTGCTTTGGTTGTTAGTTCATGGCAGAGGCTGGCGAACGCCCCAAACTTCTCCCAGGGAGATGTTTCTCACGCTTGCACGGCTTCAAACTCCAGTTTACTTACAGGGAGAGCAGAGGGGGTTGGCAGTGTAAAAATCCAGGAAAAGCATCCCTTCTGCAGCCATCTGGTCTAGGTTAGGAGTTTCCTTAGAAGGCTCTCCGAAAGCTCCCAGATCCCCCCAGCCCATCTGTAAAAGGAACACATCAGAAGACGTAAAAGTCCTTTTCCACATTTTTGGGCCCGCATAATCCCTTAATTTATAAATTTTTATAAATTTTTACAGTGCTCATCTCCTTACTCAGGACTTCACAAGTGGGACAAAAACGATCTCTCCCAGCCCTGCGGAGCAGGGAACTCTTACGCTTTTCCCTGGTGGGTGGGAAATCGAGGCACACGTGGGATTAAATGATTTATTAACAGGTATTAAAGCACTTGTAAGAAGCCCAGTGCCTTCACTCTTACTCAGAGGCCTGAGGCACACCCAGAGCAAGGGGGAAGAGGAAGTTACACGTGGTTTACTCGGGGTTGTGCAGCTGCCACCTCTGAGCCTTCAGTCCCTGCCCATGAGTCCTTGTGCTGGACCCCAGGATTCCCAGATCTATCCCTCTGCAGAACTGGAAACACAAGGAAAAGGTCTGAACTCAAAAGCAGCACCGCAGGAAAAGCAAGGAAGTGTTTCAAAAGCCAGAGGAATCTGCCAGAGGCATCACATGTCACTGTGCTTATCTGCAGAACGGTGGTTTCACCCTGTTCTTCCTCCCCATTCCGAGGGGTCACGCGCCAGAAGAACCATAAAACTCCCACCACGGTGTCTGTGCTCCTCGCTGAAAACCATTACTGGGAAAAGCACAACTTCAGGCAGAAAGTTCTAGAAGGAAACAGCTTAATGAGCCATTAGGCACCACAGGTGCTGGGGATTCTACTGTGCTTCAGAAAAGGCTGCAGATTCCTTTGATCCGCGTGTGCGTCAGGTGAGCAGTGGATGCACAGGGTGGGATGCATCCAGAGCCTTAGGAAACCACCTGGTGCCATTAGGCTGGGAAAGAAAATTGCTGGAGAGCTGCAGAGCTGGTTTCTGCGGTGAGGAGCAATTAAATGGCTCCCCCTGATACTGGGATGTGAAATAAAATGGATTCCGTGGATTCACCCCCGGGTTCTTGATTCTTCTTTGCCATCGAGGAGGAAAGACAAAAGGAATCTCATGTTGCTCTAATTCCACAGAGTCCCAGAGGATCAAGGGAAAAAACCCAGGGAGATGTATTTTTAATGAACGTATTAAATAAATCAATAGTTCACAGAAGCCCCAGACAGGAGCTGTGCCTCACGCTGTACCAACACTTCTGCAAGGGGAGATTCACTGCTCCAAAGAGCTTCCTCTGGAAAATTACAAACACCAGCTTGGTGGGGGGTGGGGGGGAATATTCCTGAATGGAAAACTGAGATCACAGGACTACTGAAGTTGGAAAAGAGCTCCCAGACCATCGAGTCCAAGCTGAGCCCCATCCCCACACCTTGTCACCAGCCCAGAGCACTGAGTGCCACATCCAGGGCACCTCGACGGGCGGAGACTCCACCACCTCCCTGGGCAGCCCCTTCCAGAGACTGCCAGGGGCTCAAAGGGCTGGAAAAACAGGTGATTATCCTGTTCTAGAGTGGAGGAACATCATGGAAACCAGAGGCAGGATAAACAGGCAAACGGGTGGGAAAGGTTTGCCCACCCGGGTGCGCTCCTTGAGTAGTTTCAAACAACAACAAACACATTTCCACCATAAACACACCTGGAAGGTGACAGGAAAATATTGGGAGAGAAGCAAACCAGGAAGATGGCAGTGACCTGAACGTGCTGGAAATGACTATATTTCCTTATCCATACGACCAAGGGTGCAAAACTGAAAAGACTTTGAGTTGGAAACAAGCTGTGATTATTTCTGCTCTTTAATCATTTATTGCCTTTTTTTTTTCCCGGTTCAGAGAGCTAAAATGAGTAGAATTACTTTTCTTCTTGCTTAGTTTTTCAAGGCCACCAACCCCCTCCTTGTGATCAAAAATCATTAATGTTGGAAGGGAGCTTTGGAGATCATCTGGATCATCGAGCAGGTGCCACAGGAACTTGTCCAGGTGGCTTTGGAATATCTGCAGAGAGAGAGATTCCCTGCCTTCCCTGGGCAGCTGTTCCAGGGCTCTGCCACCCTCCATGGGAAGAGGTGCTTCCCCATGTCGAAGGGGAACTTCTTGTGGTTTAGTTTATGGCCGCTGCTCCTCTTCCTGTCACCGGCACCACTGAACAGGGCCTGGCACTGTCCTCTGCCACCCCTCAGAGATATTTATACGGATTGACGGGATCCCCTCTCAGCATTCCCTTCTCCGCACTGGCCATGCCCAGCTCCCGCAGCGTCTCCTCCTCAGGGAGACGCTCCAGACCCCTTCTCTCCCCGCGGGATGACTCCCTCGGGGCGACACCACCCCGCCACCCGCCGGGACTCCCCGGGGATCACCCCCTCCCCTCGGGCCCCACTCACGTCGTCCATGAGGAGGAGGAGGATGTTGGGGGCGGCGGCGGCGGGGCCCAGGACCCAGCAGAGGCACAGCGGCCTCAGCGCCGCTCTCGCCATGGCAACCGGGCCCGCGCGCCACGTGACCGCCGCGCGCCGCACGTGACCCGCGGCAGGGGCGGGCCAAGATGGCGGTGTGCATCGCCGTGATCGCCAAGGAGGTGCGGCCACCGGCGGCGGGGCTCAGCTGGAGCTGGGAGGGCTGAACGGGGAACAGGGGCTGGGCCTCGGGTTGTGGGGCTGAGGGGAACGCGGTCAGGTGGGGTCTGGGGAAAGGGGGAGAGGGGTTGGGGCTCTGGGTTTGGGGTCTGGGCAGGACCGGGGCTGCGCGGCCCCGTGAGAGGGGAATGGGCGGGATCTCGGGTTGTGGCGTCTGGGTAGGGGTGAGGGAAACAGAACAGAGCAGGTACAGGGGGAGCGGGGCTGGGCGACCCAGCACAGGGACAGTGTCAGGAAAATGAATCCACAAACACCAGAGGTTTATGTCCGAAAAGGAGACAGAGGAGTCCTGTAACTGTTCATGAATAAAGGGAGAGGTCATGGGCATTTCCCATGGGGTCTCTTAAATTGATAGAGGACGCAGCTTTTTTTTAGCCCGATTTCCCGGCCGCAGTTCCCTCTCTCTTTCTCCATGGCCTGAGGTAGTCGAGAGGTACAGACTTCCCGGAACGCCCAAGGCAGACTCGCTTCTAATGTACATTGCCCCCCTTTCTCCGTTTTCTTATGTCTCCGTTCTTGTAGTTTGTTAACACAGTCTTGGGCAAGTCAATCAGTGGAATTCTTGTGGAAATCTTTCCCTTTTTTTTTCAGTACCGCTCTTATCTTACCAGCAGCCTCACAGTTTGTTTATAAAGGCGCTCCCTTCTCATTCCTTCCAGCAGTGTGAGGGTGCTCTGGGCTGTCCTGCTGCGGGAGAGGAGAGGGGTTTTCCTTGGGAAGAGACAGGCACAAGCTCTGCACACCTGAGCCTTGTGTGATGCCTGCGCCAATGATTCTCCTGCCTCAGGGACAGCAGTGCTCCAGAGGTGCTGCAGGGTGGGAAGGGGGCTGTGCTGGGAACGTAAATGGTTCAACAGCTCTGAAAGCAGCAGAGCTCAGTCAGTGCGGTTTGTTCTCCTCCCAGAACTACCCCCTGTACATCCGGAGCGTCCCCACGGAGAACGAGCTGAAGTTCCACTACACCGTGCACACCTCTCTGGATGTGGTAGATGAGAAGATCTCGGCCATGGGCAAAGCCCTGGTGGACCAGAGGGAGCTGTACCTGGGGCTGCTCTACCCCACTGAAGACTACAAAGTGTATCCTTGTCACGCCTTCGGCCTGGCCATTGCGGGTTTAGTTTAATCACAGAATATCCTGAGCTGGAATGGCCCCACAGGGAGCATGGATCCAGCTCCTGGTCCTGCACGGACACCCCAACAATCCCGCCCTGGGCATCCCTCGGGGCTGTGCCCATTCCCTGGGGAGCCTGGCCAGTGCCCAGCACCCTGTGGGGGAAGAAGCTTTCCCTGATATCCAACCCAAACCTGCCCTGGCACAGCTCCAGCCGTTCCCTCAGGTCCTGTCCCTGGTCCCCAAGGAACAGGTCCACGTCTGCCCCTGGTGTTTCCTCTCAGTTTGTTGCTTCGGGCGCATTCCTGCCTGGTTTGGTGGCTTTGCCAGGCCCTGGTGTGTGAGAAACACATCCTTAACCCCTGCCCAGCTATGGCTACGTGACCAACTCCAAGGTGAAGTTTGTCATGGTGGTGGATTCCTCCAACACGGCCCTGAGGGACAACGAGATACGCAGTGTGAGTGCGGCAAAGCAGCGCCACCCCGCTGGCTTTGCTCCTTCCAGCTACTCAGGAAGTGCTGAGAAACAAACAGACAAAAAAAAAA
>VZRN01006223.1:118757-129442 GCA_013397935.1 Dasyornis broadbenti
CCCAATCCTTGTGCTGGCAGAAGGAGCCGCAGTAACGCGCGGTGTTGCAGCCGCTGCACGTCTCGCTCGCCTTGCGCCCGCAGTTCCAGCAGCTCTGTGGAAATGGAAACGGCCTCAGCTCCGGAGCGTGCACCCCCCCAGGCCGGGCTGTGCACCCCACCCGGTACCGGGGGCACTCCATGGTCCCAAACCGTGCACTCCATCGTCCCAGACCAGGCACCCCTGTCCAGGACCTAAGCACATGCATCCCACACTGTGCAAATCCATCCCACACCGTGCAAATCCATCCCACACCGTGCACGTCCACCCTAGACCACGTATCCCCATACCGGACCAGGCACAGCCATTCTGGACAGTGCTCCCCTATCCTGAACCAGGTCCCCCCATCCGGGACCATCCATCCCCACCTCAGCACAAGAATTCCCCTCTCCTCCCGCCCCACGGTGCTGCCGCAGGCTCCCATTGCCAGCCTCGCACTCCGATGCTGCACCCTCGAAGGTCCCACACCCCAGCCCTTCCCGCCACGGTCCCCACCTCGCTCGAGTCCTCCTGCTGATTGATGACCGTGAGGGCATCCTCGGACGCCTGGCGCTTGGCCTCGGCCAGGGCCCGCTCCATCTTGGCCCGCTCCGTCGTGATCAGCTCGTGGGCTTTCCGCTCGGCATCCGACACGGCCTTCTGCAGCTCGGACATGGCCTGGCGCTTCACCTCGTTCACGGCTTCTTCTGGAAGGCAGCAGCCGAGCATGGCCGGGGTGTGCCGGCAACCCAGCATCCCCCCTTCCCTCAAAGCCACCCCAAATTCCTCCAGCGCCGCAGGCATCCCGAGGAGGGGAGCTCAGCGCTCCGCTGGGGGCTGCTGCCCACCCCACACTCACCAGCCTTCCTCCAGATCTCCTCGGGCATGTACCCGGAGAGCGGCCGCGGCGCGAATTCCCGGTGAGCGTCTGCGAACGGGAGAGGGGACGCCCTTAGGAGATGCCGTCCCCTCGGAACTCACCCGCCGGCAGCGCCGGACCCCCGGGAGAGCGGCGCGGGCACCCCGGCGAGGGGCGCACAGCCCCGGGGGTCAGTACCTAACTGGGGAGCCTCGGCGGCGGCGGAGGAGTTGTGGGGGCGTGCGGAGGGGGGGCTGCCTTTCTTCATGTCCTCGGCGTCGCTGTAGCGCCGGATCCAGTGGTTGAGCTCCTCGCGATCGGCCTCCTGGCACCGCCGCAGCACCGTCAGCGAGCGCCGCGTCTTCTCCACCATGTCCATGATGCAGTTCAGCAGCTGCGGGGGCAACGGCAGGGATGGGGAGGGGGCTCTGCTGAAAGCAGCCGGGAGGCTCCGGTGCCCGGCGCTGGGCAAGGGCATTCGGGCTGCGCCAGCTCTAGGGTGCTGCGCTGGCTGCGGAAGCAGAGGACGCTCGGGAGAAAAGCCCCGTGAAGGGATCCGGTGGGGATGCAGAGCAGAGCGGAGCACGCACGGGACGGGGCGGGGACACTACGTACGTTGTTGAGGTGTTTCCACTCCTCCGCCCACTCCCGGTCCGTGAGCCGGTGGTCGATCACCTCCTCCTGCCGCGTCCCGTGCACGGCTGCAAGGCAAGAGGGGGGCGGGGGGGAGTGTCAGCCCCCTTACAGGACTCCTCTCCCTTCAGGGGGTCCCAGCCCCCTATTCCCGCCGGGCGTGGGGCCAGCAGGGCTCACCGGCGGGCCGCTGGCGCTCGCGGAGCTCCCGGGGGTCGGGGTGCCGGTAGGTGTCCCGGTAGTGGTGGGCCATGGCCATGTCCTCCAGGCGGTAGTGCTGGGGCAGGGCGGGGCCGGCGGGCGGGTGCCCCAGCCCGTTCGCGGGGTGGCTCAGCCCGTTGCTGGGGCTGTAGCGCTGCGCCGGGCTCATGGTGCACGGCCGCTTGCTGAGGTGCTCGGGGTGCAGGGGGTCTCGGTCCAAACCGTTCTCTTTGGTCCTGGCCGGAGGAGAGGAGGTTGGTCCCCACTGGGCCCCCGGGAACAACCTCCCTTTTTCAGGGATGCGTCCCTGAAGAATCCCGCTCGCCCCGCCTCGGCTGGCACCTGTCTGGCGTCCTCCTCTTGCCGCTCTCGCCCACCTCCAGGAGCAGCTCGGAGGAGTCGATGGGAGAGGAGGCGTTGGCGTCCAGCAGCAGCTGCTCGTGCTGGGCCAGGTACTGGGCCGGGGTCTGCTTGGCCATGCGGGCGCAGTGCAGCAGCTCCCGCTGCAGCAGCGGCAGGTTGGCCTGCGAGGGGGGTGACAGTGCTGTCCACGGCCCCGCAGCCCCCCAGAGCAGCCCAGCTGTGCCCCCAGCTCGCCCCAGCTGCCTTCCCTTTGGAGTCCTGCTCCCCTTCTCCAGGGGACAAACTTGGGCTGCCAGCAGGGTGCCCAGGGGCCAGCTGGGCTTTTAGGGGACACACGTGTGGCAGGGCTCAGTCACAGCTTCAATAGAGCCCTCCTGCATCCTGGCAGGCGCTGCAGAGCATCGTCCCCTGGGCGAGCTCAGCCACCTTGGCCACCCTGTCCCCACGAGTGCTCCTGCTCCCTGGGGACTGCATCTCTGGGAGCCCCCAGCTGCTGTGGCACCCAGAGCTGTGAGGATCAGCTGTGAACTCCCCTCACACCCACCCGCCGTGTCCCCTCAAGGCGCTGCAACCCCAGGAGCAGCAGGAATTAAGCAGCAGAACCCCTTTTTGCCCGGCGCTCTGGCTGCCAGCCCTGGATTTGGCCTCAGGCAGCTGAGCCGCAGCCAAATCCCATCTGTGGGACACGTTAGCGCCCGAGCCGGAGCTGCAGTTGCGGTGAGCAAGGTCGGACCCTCCCTCCCCTTCCCTTCCCCTGCCGGGGGGGAGCAATCCCACAAAAACAGCAAGTCCCCAGTCTGGGAAGCACGCCGAGCCCGGCTGGTTGCAGTTAGGATAATGAGAAACATCTGGAAGGGGTGGTGGGAACAGCTGGGATCGGGGTGCCAGGGCGGCCGGCGCGGCCGCCGCGCTCTTGGCACTGGGACAGTGGGGATGGATCCCAGCCTGCCTGGAGCCACAGGGCCGCCAGTGCCTGCCGGGGCCTGGGGGTTCACCTTTCCCTGCTCCCATGGATCCCGAAAACCCTGCAAACTGGGCAGGAGAGGAGGGGGCTCTGCCGTCTCCCTCCAGCTCAGCCTGGAGCAAACCACTCTGGCAGATTCCTGCAGCGAGCATGGACCTCCGCTCTATGGACCCCTGTTCTGGGAGGGCTGGGATGCAGAGGTGGAAAAGGGGCTATTTTTGCACTTTTAAATTATTCCTTTGCCAACGAGGGACAGGGCACATGGAGTTTGAGCATCTGCCAGCAGTGCTGGTGCTGGCAGGCGTGCCAGCGCTGGGTGAATCCCTCCGGAGCAGGGTGGCACTGCAGAGTCAGCATAAATTAAAAGGCAAATAAAAAAAAAGGGAATTTTTAATGGTTGCAAATGGCAACCAGCTGGGCCGACCCCTCGCTTTATTGTAACCAGCCCCGGCCCTGTGTGACTCCACACGTGTCGGGGGACACGGGCAGACCCACGGGCTGCTGCCAGCCCTGAGCCCAAAGCCACCCCCAAATCCCCTGTGAGGGAATCCTGCCATCAATCCCGCCATGCCCAGGCTGGGGCACCCACCTTGAGGAAGGGGATGACGAAGGGTCGCAGCGGGAAGTTGGTGGCCTCTTGGAGCTTGGCATGAAACTCCTCGATGGTAAGGGTGGAGTTCTGTGGGGACAGCCCAGGCTCAGCACCCCCGGCACAGCCCCCGCACCCCCGGGGGTCACTCGGCTGTTCCTCCCCCGTTCCTGCTCCTCTGCCAGCTCTGCCACACTCCCAGGAAAACCACACTCAAGGGAAAAGCATGCGCAGGGCTCCACTGGCGATGCCAGCAGCAAGGACCCAGCTCTGGACCATGCCGTGCAGATCCCAGGAGACATGGGGAAAACAACCCCCTTTCCTCCAGGATTTAGGTCAGTTTAGGCCCCTCTTCCCCTTTTAGCAGCATCTCCACCCCCAAAAGGAAACACAGGGGACCCTGGCGGACGTACCACGAGCCCCAGGACGAGGGTGCGCACCCGCTCCCCGATCTCGGGGGAGATGTCGTTCCCAAACTGCTGCAGGGTGGTGAGGAAGCGCTTGAGCTTGGAGAGCTGGCGGGCCCCGCAGGCCGGAGGGAGCTGGTGGGTGGACAGGGAGGCGCTGGAGGAGGTGGCCGGCCCGTTGCTGAACCCGTTGGGCGTGGACGGAGCCCCATTGATGGCGGTCGGCGAGTGGCTGCTGCCGTTCATCACTGCGGACACAGGGAACGGGAGGTCAGAGCGGGTGGCTGGCACCTGGCACTGTGGGGACGAGGCTGGGACGAAAGGACCGGAGCATCCTGCTGGGTAACGTGAGGCTGGCACCCCTGGGAGGCTTCAGGATGCTGCTGCATCCCTGGGGCCACATCCCGGACTGGTCCCGGTGCTGTGGAGGCTGTAGGCGAGGAGGGGATGCAGAGCATCCCCCAGCGTGGCGAGAGCCTGATCCAGCCCCTCAGCAGCCAAGGGAAGGGGCTCCATCCTGCCCCTCTGGAGCTGCTCAGCGCTCCCAGAGAGAATCCAGGAGCCATTTCCCACCGAGCCCAGCCTGGCTTGCAGCCCATTGCCACCTCTGTCCCCGCTGCCCAGTCAGGAAGGACAGGAGCTGCCTGAGCACCCCACACCAGGAGAACCAGGGGGGAATTTTGGGGTGCCAACCATCAGTGTGGCAGAGCCCTCTCTCCTGCGCCGGCCCAACGTGAGCACCGGGACCTTTCCCCGGCCAGCGCGGGTGACAACTCGTGTCACCCATGTCCCGACCACGCGTCGCCCCACGGCACCCAGCACGCACGCCCTGTCCCCGCTGGGATCACACTGACCTGGGGGTGCTGTGCTGCCCTGCCAGCCCTGCCTGCTTTGGGGGGCTCCCGCTCGCTCTCCGGCCGGGCAGCGCCCGCCACCCGCTGAAGAGGTGCCGAAAATAACCCGGCGGCCACAACTGCTTTTATTCCCGCGACAGGTGCGTTCCTAAGTTGGACACCACACATGTCCCTGGGCCGGGATGGGGCCGGGGTTCGCATCCCCATGACCCTCCAGGGCAGGGCGAGGGGCTGGCGACGGGGAGCACCCCCAGGGGCTGCGGCTGCGCTCGGGTCTCTCATGAGAGCGGGTGTTTCACTTTACTTACAAAGACAGACCATCGACCATTTCAAGCAACCATGAAAACGGCCGCGAGGCAGAAACGTCGGAGGGCCAGCGTCTCGATCTGCAAGCAAAATAAAACACGCTATGATGAGAGAGCAGAGGGGGCAGCTCTCGGCCGGGGAGCCCTGCACGGGATGCTCCTCGTGGTGCGCACGTGTGCCATGGGCAGTGCCACCAGACCCACCAGGGATCCAGGTCCCTGCGTCCCGCTGCAGCTGCAGGGAGGGTTCAGGGGAGGGATGCTCGCCTGCCTGGTAAAGTCCCCACATTTAGGGGACTGAGTGAGATCTCCTGAGGCTTATAACAACCGAAACGCCGTGGTGCTCCTTGCCAAGCTGCTCCAAGCCCCCAGGCCTGTGTCCCAAACCCCGCTCCGTGCTGAGCTCTGATGGAAAGGGTGCCTGCACCCCTGGTCCTGCATCCCAGACCCAGCATCAGTCACACGGCTGGGATTGAAACCCAAGCCCACTCCAAGAGCAGCCGAGCACGAGCTGATTCCTAGAGAGTCTGTCCAGAAGCATTGCAGGGGATGGATCTCAGGGATGGGTTTAGGGTGTTTTCTTCCTCACTGGGGTTTTACTAAGCAAGAAATAGCTACGAGCAGAACCCTCGCACACGCGCCTGCCCGGGACACGTCTCGGTGGAGCTGGAGCAGCCACTGACCGTGGCCACTGCCACTCCTGCCAGGGGGACCAGCCTCGTCCCCTGCCCTCCTGGATCCTGCCCTGCACATGCCTTGTCCATCCATGTGCCAGGACGGTGACATCAGCACAGTGACCGATCTCTGGTGCAAACCCTGCCGGTGTGCAATGAGCCCACGTGCCTCTGGTGCAGCCACCGCCTTGGGTGGCAGTCCCCAGCTCAACCACAACACTGAGACTCCCACCTGGAGTCCCCTGATGCCACCACACTGTAGCCTGGGCAGGGCAGTGTCTTGCCCTGCCCTCACAGGGTGCCACACACAGAGGGACAGAGATGTCCCCACGGGCCTGGAACCCACCACAGGGCCCATTCCAATCCGCAGGAACTCCCCCAGCCTCCTCCTCTCTGCCAGCATTTGGTGCCCACGTGGCAGGAGAGCAGGATGTCCCTGTCCCCAAGCCCCTCGCAGGGCACTGCAGGATGGGCAGGATGTCCCTGTCCCCGAGGCCCTCGCAGGGCACTGCTGGCCACAGGCAGTGCCACAGTGCCACACACATGAGCCATGGCTTGGCAATGAGAACGCAAGGAGCGTCTCCAGCCTGAGGACAGGCAATGTCACCCCGTGTCACAGCCAGCACCGCGCCGGGCTCTGAGGCAGCTGCTGGCCCTGGGTGCCCCGTGTGCGGTGGCGGTGAGGGGAGCTGGGCAGCCCCAGGCTGGCAGCGTCCCCAGGCTGGTACTCACTGGTGCTCGGCGTGAAGGACGGGTGGCGCGTGGCTCCCTGCGTGACGGCCGGCGGCGGCGGGGGCATGCTGGGCGGCGTGGAGCGGGCCTGCGTCTTCACGTCGGCTGGCGAGTCGGGCATGGTGGCGACCGGAGTCTCCGCGTTATCTGTGGGAAGAGGGCACAGGGTGGTGAGTGGGGTGTGCCAGGTAGGGCTGCACCCTGGCAAACAGGGGTCAGGGGCAGAGGGGACACTTGGGAACCTCAGGCTGGTCTGGGCATTCCTGCTCCCAGTCTAGAGCTCGGGTAACGGCAACAGTGCCTGGTGTCCTGTGCGCCACACGGTGCTGGGCAGGGTGATGGACCTGCTGCTGGTCATCTGCACACAGGTGGGGACACGGCCCTGTCCCCCAGGGCAGGGACACAGGCTGCTGGGACCAGGCCCAGGCACCGCTGTGCCCCTGCAGTGCCTGCCCTGCCCTGGCCTGCATCACATCACTGCTGCCACAGCCCAGCACCCTCCTGACACATCCTGGGAATTCCCGCTGCCTGCTGACCCCGGCACAGCCCCAGGCAGGGATTACGGGCTCATTACAGCCAGGGTTTGGTGGCAGCACCAATGGCAGGACCCACACATCCACCAGTGACTGTTCCCCTGCAGTCCCGAGTGGCTCTGCAAGGCCACATCCTGCAACCTGGGGAGCGTGGAGCTCCTGCCCATCACCCCACCGGGCATCGCCACCTCACTCCCACCTGCATTCCCAACCCCAAATGACACCTGGCAGTGCATTCCTGGGGGGATCGTGCCATCACCATTCCCTCTGGCATTCCCAGGGGATCCCCTCTGGCCTGCACATGGCCCTGGTGCAGGGTCTGGGCCCCGCGGCTGCCGCGCTGGCAGTGACGGGTGGCCACAAGTGCTGGCAGCTGTGGGGATCTGTCACCGTGCCCGCGCCACCACCGGCTCTGGCCAAAGATGGAAGTGACCGCCATGGCCACCCCCGACCGCAGGGACCCCGGCTGGGCTGATAACCACTAATTCAATATTCATCCTTAATCCAGGGCAACTGTGGGGAGATCAATTGAACCTGGCCAGAGCACATTGGCCGGGCTAAACAAAACCAGGGCCTCGTCCCCGCAGAGATGCTGTCGGGGTTGTGCCACAGCCAGCGGTGCATGGAGCACCAGGAGACGGTGGCAGGAGCCACAATCTCGGCTGGTCACTCACAGTGTCCTTCTGGATGGCTCCAGCACCCTGGATATCCCTCCCTATCCATGGCATGCTGGAATCCTGCAGACTCCTGGGTGTGCATGCTCCAGTTTCCTTGCTCCCTTCTCCCTCCCCAGCCACAGGAGGAATCCCAAGACCACGCAGCTTCTCTCCCACCAAAACCTCAGTTTCCTTGCAGGGCCTGCCAGAAAAAATGGTTGGTTTTGAAAAACACCTTTTGTTTTCCTTTCCATGGACATGTCCATCTCTGGGCAAAGCTTTTCCAGCCTTCCAAGCTTGTCCCATCATCCAGTGGAGGACGTTCCAGCTCCAATAGCAGAGGATGAGCCGTAAGTGTGCACAGAGTGTGACCCCGTGAGGGGTGACAGCTGCAGCACCTTGATCCCACACAATCCTTGCCTGCATCCCTGGCACCATCCCTGGAATGGTCCCTGCCTGCATCCTCATCCCTGCCCTGACTCCATGCACATGCCCACACCAAGAGGAAAACATGGATATATTCATCCTGGCACCGACATGGCTTTTCCACAGCTTCCCATCAGCAGGAAAGTTTCCATGAAGCTGAGCAAGCACTCAGGGAAATAGGGCCTGGTTCTGTTTTTTCTTGTGTTTTCCATATTTTCTCTAAGTTATAAATTTTCCCAGAGGTGTCTGCAACCCAAACACAGCTGGGCAGGCACAGGAATGGTCCCAAATCCAAAGGGATAAAGAGCTTGGAATGCCCAGAGGACCCAACCACAGCTGTGCCACCAACCCAGGTCCTTTGCAGGATGGGACGAGCTCCATGGGGGCAAAGGATGTTTTGGGGGGCAAAGTGCAGCCTCCCCTCAGCACCTCCGAACAGCGATTCCCCAGCACAACTCTAACTCCGCTGGAATTATTTTTCACTCTATTTTTTTCTCTCTTTGGGGTAATTTGTCCCAGCCGCTCGGGGCCGTGTCTGTTTTCCTCCATCTGGTTTCCATTAGGTCTGTGCAGCCCAGATGAATAAGTAATAATATAAAAATAAAAGGATTAGTATTTTCTCCTGGGCTGGCGGGAGCGGGTGTTCCCCACCCTGCCTCCCGGGGCCGGCAGATGCCGGACCCCCGCACACCCTGCTTGACCCCGAGCCCCCCATTTGTCACACCCCAGGGTTTAACCCCCAGCACGGTCCCTGCTGGGGTGACGCTGTCACACAGCCAAGCATTCCAGTGGGCACACGGCATCCTGCAGCCTGGAGCTGGAGGGACAGGAGCAGTGCCGGAGGGACGGGGCTGGCAGCCATCCCAGCCTGGCACTCGCTGTTTCCCACAGCCCCAGGGAGCCCATCCAGCCACCACAAGCCCGGGGTTCTGCCTTCTCCTTGGGCAACAAGTGGGATGTGCCAGCTCCGGGATGGGCCCGATGACTGCGGAGCACCCGGGCTGGCTGCTCCGCTCTCTTTTCCCCAGGGATGAGGAGCAGGGAGCAGGGAGCTGCCCTGGATGTGGCCACTGGAAAGCTCCGGCTCCCTGCAGGCAAAGCTTCCCGGGCGAGGAAGGGGTTAAAGGGAATTCAGCGCCCAGCATCCTTCATGCTCTCCAAATGGCCACAAATGAAATCCAGATGCTGGAGGCGACGTCTCCCCAGGCCAGGCTGCCTCCGAAACAAAGGCAGGGAAGCATTCCTGCTCCTCAGCTGCCTCAGCCAGCGGGGCCAGGAGCAGCTCCCCGATAAGATGGCAGGGCCGGAGCTGTCCCAGCTGGAGCAGTTTAGGAAGCGTGCAGTGCCTGAGGCCAGGCAGCAGCGCCAGCCACGGGCACCAGCCTGGCAGAGCTGGTGGCACCTCGCGGCACCGTCAGCTCCCTCCTCCCCTGTACCCACCCGGATCCCTGCCCCGGGCTCACAGTGACAACAGGGAAAGGAGCAACTTGGAGCTCATCTCCAGTTGCACTTGGAGCGGGAGAAAGCAGGAGAGCGGCTGTGGGATGCTGAGAGAGGGTGGGTTTAGATGGGATATTGCGGAGGAATCCTTCCCTGGGAGGGTGGGGAGGCCCTGGTACCAGAGAAGCTGTGGCTGCCCCTGGATCCCTGGCAGTGTCCAAGGCCAGGCTGGACAGGGCTTGGAGCAGCCTGGGATGGTGCGAGGTGTCCCTGCCCATGGCAGTGGAACAAGATGAGCTTCAAGGTCCCTCTCAACCCGAACCATTCCACGATTCCACGATGATGCTGGAGGGGTGCTGCCCACCCATCACCAGGGTGTCCTGGCTGCTCATTTTGGGGAGCCAGCCTAGCAGGGAGCGATCCACACCCCGGCACTCATCTGCACTAACGAAGCCCTTTAAGAGTAAATCCAGTTAATTAAACTCTCTGTACAATCTGTAAAGGAGCCCAGACTCAGCCGGCTCCACTCCTGGGAATCCCCTGCTGGTCATTCCCACCTCTCCCACAGGCATCCCGAGACAGGTTCCACGCCACAGGCCCAGCTGGGACACTTCCCACCAACACCATTCCAGGGTAAAGCAGATTTCCCCATGCTCAGGTACATCCCAACGTGCTTCACTTTCTGATCACGCAGCCTGCACCCACATCCCAGGAACGCCAGTGCTGCTGGGAGATGCTCCAGGGGCAACGGTCCCGCTCAGCTCCAGGCCATCAACTCCCGCAAGTCTCAGGGCCCCCGGTCCCCTTCCACCTCCACATGGGACACCAGCAGCCGCAGCCAGGCTCTCCACGCACCCCAAGCACCAAAATCCCACTTTTCAAGCCAAAACCATCAACCCAGGGACCCAAACCAGCTGGTTCGGTGCCACCAAGGCAGTGCCAGCAGCTCCCGCTAGCCCCGAGCTGGCGTGGCTGGGAGTGGAGGATGGGGATGGGTTTGATTTTTCCTCTAAACAACAAAAAAGCCAAAA
>VZRN01006223.1:135153-149919 GCA_013397935.1 Dasyornis broadbenti
GGGGACGGGAAAGCCTTGCAGGGCGGTGTGCGGGGCTTGGGGTTTACAGAGACTGGGATTTGCAAAATCTGCAGAGTTGAGGGTGCTAAAGATCGGGGGTTGCAGAGCTGAGAGTGGGAGGCTGCACGGGGCAGGTAATGTTTTGGGGAGCTGCAAGGACCTGGGAGTGGTTTTGGGAGAGGTGGAGGGACTGCAAGGGAATGGGCTGGGATTTTTCTGGGGACACGGGAAGAGTCAAGGGATTGGAGAAGGGTGGGGGTGTCTGCAGGGGGCTGGGGGTCTGTGGGGGGATGGAGCTGTGGTTGCTCAGCTTCCCCTTCCAGAGGCCCAAGGGTTGGGGTTGTACTGCAGCAGCCACACACGCAGCCACAAGACCACAGGCACAGCCCTCCACATCCCACATGCCCATCCCGGTCTGGCCTCAGAGTGCCCCCCACCCCGCTGGGCCTCGGCAGGGCTCCAAGGGCAGCTGCGTGCGGGGAATGCCAGTGGGACCCTCCTCGACAGCGGTGCACACATCTGGCTGCCTGGCACGCCCTTCCCGCACGCCCCGTGCCAGCTGCGGGGCAGCATTCAAATTTTCCCTCCCCAAGTCCTACTACAGCACTGCTTGCCTGTCCGTGCACCGGGAACACAATCCCCGCGAATTTCCCTGCGAATTTCCCTGTGAATTTCCCTGCGTGCCCCAGCCCTGCCTCTGTGTGTAATTACTGTGCCTGGCAGCTGCTTCCCTCTGCGGCTGCCCTGTGCTGGGTGTGTTACTCATCCTTGCCCGCCTCCCAGGGATTGGGAGCGCGGCAGCTCTGCCAGGCAGAGTCACCCAGCAGGGCTTGGGTGGCACAGAACAGCTGCATGGCCACTGGACAGCCAGTGCGGGGCCCTGGTGTGGCTGAGGCACGGCCACTGCGTGGGCACTGTGAGGGCACTGCACAGCCCTGGCACGGCCACTGCTCAACTGCTGCATGGCCTCTGTGTGACCATTGCATGGCCACTAAATGACCACTGCATGACCTCTGTGTGACCATTGCATGGCCACTAAATGGCCACTGTGTGGCCAGTAAGTGGTTTTTACCTGGCCACTGAGTGAGTTGTATGACCAGTAAATGAACATCACATGGCCTCTGCATGATCATTGCATGGCCAGTAAATGGCAATCGCACAGCCACTGAGTGACCATTCTGTGGCTAGTAAATGACCATCACGTGGCCACTATGTGACCACCACAGGGCCACCAAATGACCACTGTATGGTCACTGCACGGCCAAGCTGCCCCCACTGACGGGGTCACAGCAGGCGGTGCTGCAAAATCCCGACGCAGCCCCTCACAGCCATTCCAACCCCCGGCTCCAGTTTTCCATGTCTTGCTCCCAAAGCGCCTGTGGTTCTCCCAGGTCCTGCTGCCCTCATTCCCTGGGGACCTTTCCCCATGAGCCTCGTGCAGGTGCCATGGCCCCACTGGCACAGGGGCATCGGAGGAAAATCCACCCCTGCAGAGCTGCATGCCTGCCTGGCCACAGCCCGGCTCTGCACGGATGGCAGCGGCTGGCACAGGCAAATGCCAGCACCACGCCTGCTTTGGGACGCGTGGTTCCCGGCACAGACCCCACAGATCGAGGTGCTGCAGGCCCCAGCATCAGTGAGGCAGCCCAGGAGCGTTCCCAGAGTTCTGGGCTGCCAGCACAGGGCTCCTTCGGGATCTGGCCACTCACTGGGAGAGCAGGGAGCTGCCCGCAGCTGTGACCACGCTCTCAGCCGAGCCGCCTGTGTCACACCCCGCCGTGCAAACCTCGAACACATCACAAAACTCCCATCTGGGGCTGTGCCATGAGCCTGGTGGTGACCAAACCCTTCCCCGCTGACCTGCCAAGCCCCAGTCACGAGCAGTCACAGGGACTGCCGGGAACAGCCACCACCTCTCCAGCTCCTGGTTAATTCGAGGTGCAGCTGAAGGATGCAAACACCCCCTGCCCTGGCACCTCCCGCTCCCAGGGGCTCAGGAGCTGTTCAGGCACCATCAGGACGGGCAGGCGACACCGTCACCCCGTGGGACAGCAGCGGGGGACGAAGCCACCGCATCCCCCCCCCCGGCGGCGTTTGGGTGGCAGGGGCTGCTGCGTTCCTATTCCACGCACGCAGCCTGTAATTTTGGTCTATTGAAGTCATAATTCACTACTGTGAAAATAAACATTTGTGTTAGCTTGCTTTATTCGGCGGGGTTCGGCTGAATGTTAATAATTCCCTGCCGGCGGCTTTGCAACATGGCCGGGGATGCTGGGACAAAGCCTGCTGGGACAAAGCCTGCTGGGCACCCGTGGCCGTGGTCACCTCCTCACCTGCTTTGGGTGAGTTCTCAGCCTCCTTTGTACCCTGTCCCTGGGATCCCCTGGATCCCGATGGAGATGGGGAAAGAAGAGCCACTCTGTGCTAATCTAGGGATAATGAGGAAGATAACTGTAATTTTTAGACAATATTTGGAGTCCAGCACCCGCTCAGACCCCTCGCTGCCCATGCCTGTCACTGGTTTTGTATCCTCGCGCTGTTTCGTGGATCCTCCCACCACATCAGAGGCACCCCATTACCCACCCTGTGCCATCACTATGCAGAAGGACGCCTGGGCCACCCGCCGGGCTGTCCCCAGGTCTTTCCCTGCTGGGTGCAGGGGGCTGGTGCTTCCCCTCGGCATTTGCATCTTCCCAGCCTTTATCTTTCTGCCGGTCTCTGTATTGCTGCAATTACAGACACTTTAAAACACAATGATCTGGCTGTTAGCGTGATGGATGACAGAACCTTTCTGTCTGGTTTAAATCATTGCTGAGAGCGAGCAAACTTCCCCGAGTTAACCCCTTCCTGCCCCAAACCCGCTCCCTGCCCAGGCTGGGACTGTCGTGTGCTCCATGGCCACCCATCCACCACACGCCTGAGTCCCACGGGTGGGATGAAAGGGATTCCGGCATGCCTATGGGAAAACATTTCCCCATCCCTCAGCTCCCCGGGGTCGGTGCAAGTGGGAAAACATCCTCCTAATTCTCAGCTCGCTGGGTGCCTGGGGGCAGGCGATGGGACCAGCCCAACTCCGGTGGCCCCGCTCTGCTGCGCTGGGGTGGGAAATTAACGGCTGGCCCGGAGATAAGCGCCTACCAGAGCCCGATATGGCTGGATCCATCCCAACCCGGGGCCTGGCAATCCTTCCACCAGCAAATCTGGAGCCGAGGCAGGATGGGGCCCAGTGCGTTCCCACCCATCGGAGAGGGTGGGGATTCCCGTCGTGACTCGGTGTCGGTCACGCCAGCGTGTGACCGACGGCGCGGTGAGCCCGGCGTGGGGATGAGCCACACACTTTGCAGTGATCCCTGATCCCTTTGCTTTGGGGAGCTGGCATCTCCCACTGCCGTGCATCCTGCCCACTCCCCATCCGTGCCTGCCCACCCCACGGGTGTCCCGGGCCCACGGGAGGCTGTCACTGTCACCCATCACTTCTGCTCACGGTGTTGGGTCATCTCTGCTGAGTGTGCACGTGGAGAGGCTTCATGGAGTGGTTTGGAGAGTGCCAAGGACCTGCCCCAGGGGAAGGGGCACCCTGAGGCTCAGCCTGGGTGAGAAGGGGAGCACTGAGACCTTGGTACGGTGCGTGAGGGCGGATGAGGGCAACTGGCACCTAAACCTCACAGGAAATGGTCAGCACCATTTGGTCAGTGCCACCCAGGCCCCATATCTGCCTCTGCACATCACCCCCACCCAATATTGGGACCACGCACTTGGGCAGGGACAACGTGGTGGGTGCTGGGCTCACGCTGCCTCCAAGGCACCCTTAGATGCCTTTGCAGCCACCACGGTGTTGGGGACCCTTTCCAGACCTTGTGGGTGCCCGGCCATCAGCGGTGACCACTGCTCCTGCCGAGCCCCATGCCCTGCCTCCCGCTGGCCGTGCACCGTCCCGTTCTCCCGGCTCTCCCAGAGCCGCGGCGCTTCCCAGCGTGCCGGTACGAGCTGATTGCTATTCCGGCTGCATCCCCTCTCCGCAAGCCTCAGGCTTTTTAAAAAAGCCCACGGCGGTGCTGGTTTCTCACACCTTCCCCATCGCCAGGCTGGTGGCTCAGCCCCTGTCCCTCTATGGTCACCCTGTGCCGTGCTGGGGTCCTGCCTCCGCCCTCTCCCACGGGCCCGTGTCTGCAGGCGAAGGCACCGAGCCGTGCCGGCGCTCAGCCCTGCTGTGCCCCAGGTTTCCTGTGTCACCCCCAGCCAGTCTGCCTGTCCGTCTGGGTTTCTCAGTCTCTGTTCCCTCTTGAGGAGCAGAGCATCCCTGGGTACCTCTCTGAGTCCTCGCTGATGTGGCAGAGCTTGGGGACGATGGGGCTGGGGGCTCACGAGCAGCCGCGGTGCAAAAGCCCCACACGGCTGTGGGGTCCCCAGTTCACATGGGGACCCATTTGCTTGGAGCATCCCTGCAGGGCCAGGGAGCTGCTGGGCTGGGAAGGGTCGGTGTGACCATGGATGCTCCCAGCGCCCTGGCTGCAAGCACGGATGTGGTGGCCCAAATCTCAGTGCCTAAATCCATCCCAGAGCGAGCACCGGCAGCCAGGCTGCAGCTCCCGGCGCTCTTCCCTTGGCATTTCGCTTGCAGCAGGAGCCCTGGCGCTGGATTTTCCTGCACGTTAATCCATCGGGGAATGCAGCAGGGAGATAAGGGGCTGGTGGGGAGCCAGCGGCCGAGGAAGACGCTCGCCTGCCCGCCGGCTATCGCCCGCCGCAGCTGCATCCTCCCGGGGACATCTGCTCGGCAGGAAGTGCCGTGCGCCAGCCTTTCCAAGGAAAGGGGGCTCATTTGTGCCTGGTTTCCCTCCGTGACCAATCCTGTGGGTCCCCAGACCTGTGTTCAGCCACTCTGTAGCCACCGGGCTGGAAGGAGCAGCCCCACTGGCTGTTGAAGCGGATCCAGTGGCTTTGTGGCTTTCCCACAACTTCCATATAAAAANGATAGAAAAGGCATTCAACTTTCATAAAAAAAAAAAAAAAAAAAAAAAAAAAGTGCATCTCCCATTAAAAGGAAAAAAAATTTAAATCCTGTTTTCCTTGCTGACAGATTCGTTCCTGCTTCGTGGCATTCAAAGGGAAACCACCCCCTACTGCTTATCATCCCGCTCATCCTGCATCGCCGTCTCCGGAAAATCGCCGGCTTGCCTGAAAAAATGGGAGACTTTTGGATACAGCACCATTCCTCTGGGTGCTTCAAGGTTTTGGGGCTGCTAAGGGCCAAGTTTCCAGCTCTTCTTTGCCATGGAGAGTCTGAGAAGTGTTTTAATTGTGAAACAAAGATGACCACGTGCTGCCCTTACTCCACGAGTTGCTGTTTTGGGGTGCATGGGACCATCCCCATGGGAGCAGCACCCAGAGGCAAGTCCTGCCAGCCTCGTCCTTGGCCAGCACTGAGCAAAACCCCCGAGCTGCCCTTGGGTTCACAGCAGGTTCACATTCACCTTTGCCCACCCTAACCTTGGGGAGCAGCTCCTTCCTGGCCCTCCCATCCCACTGGCTGTGACTGCCTGCACGGGGCTCTTTAATAACGGAGGGAATTTAATTAGCGGGCATTGCACTTCCAACACCTCGCATCCCTGCAAAAATCAATGGCAGCTAGCGGGAGGTGGTGTGAGCCTGCCTTCACTCTGGCATGTGGCTTGCATGGAGACCCAAACCCTGGGGCTGCTTTCAGAACTTTCCCAGGGCCAAAATCGCCCAGCCTGGCGTTCTGGCTGCGTGGAGGCCGGTGCCAACCTGTGCCGTGCCAGGCCATGCCATGGGGAGCCATGGCCTTGCGCCTGGCGAGGTCTGAGATTCGTTACAAGGTCCAGATGCGCCGCGGCAGCAGGGGATGTTGTGGCTGTCTCTGGCCACCTGCATCGTTTCCAAGTTCCCAGGCTAAAAGCAGGGCTTGTTATCAAGAGCAAAAAATGTGCCACCTCTGTTGTATTTCATTTCCCTTTCTCCACCTCTTCCCTGCCCGCTGTGCATCGGAGATAACAGCTCTCGGTGCCGAAGCCAGAGAGCGGGGCCGGCAACGGCCTCGCCAGCCCTATCGCTGCCTCGCCGGCCGCAAGGAAATCAGGAAGTTTGCAGAGATATTTGGCCAACAAAATAAACATTTCTCCTGCCAAAAGCCTAACGGGCAGCTCGGCGAGCCCGCAGCAATCTGCACGGCTCCCTGGCTGCAGCCTTCCGGAGCGCGGTGCCCAACGAGCCCCGCGGCCGCGCCGCCTTATCCCGGCGCCTTATCGCTGTGTGCCCGTGCCTGGGATGTGCCCCCTTTGGGGACAGGGACCCCAGCGCGGTTCCCAGCCGCGGCGAGCCGGCACAACGGGTGCAGCACCCATGGGGCACCCAAACCCCGCCCTCGTCCCTGAGCCGCAGGCAGGTGCCGGCGTGGGCAGGGGGCTGCGGCCGGAGCGCGGTGCCGGGGCAGTGGGGTGCGGGTGTGAGGGGAAGCGGGGCACAGGGCCAGCATTGTTCACACCGGTGACTCAGCCGGCTCCGCTTTCCTGCCCGTGCCGGGCACAGGCCCAGCAGAACCCCCTGGGCCCCCCAAAGCTCCCACAGCCCCTCGGCCTCGGTGCCTGGGGATGCTGCAGCACAGGGATGGGGATGCTCTGCGCTGCAAATGATCAGCAGCACCTGGAGAGCCCGCGGGGTCGGATGTGAGCTGCTGATCCCGGAATGAGCAAAAACACCCAGCAAACAGAGGATTGAAATGCTGGAAATAAAACATCCTCGGGGCTGATTACTCGTTATGGAAAGGTTTAATTGCAGAGTGGGCTCCGAATGGGTCCCTGTGACAGTGAGCCCGTGGTGCCCCATGGTGCCTTCGCCATGGTCTTGGCCATGTCCCAGCTCCCCATTCCCGCTGGCTGGTCCCCGAGGGGATGCGCTGACAGGTGCCAGCCGCGTGCCACCCTCAGCGAGCACCTGCCTGCCCAAGGCTGCATTGGCGCTGGGGTGAGTCCCCCGTGCCACGGCTCATGGCACCGCCACGGGCACCATCACCTTTCCCCCGCCGCTGCCTCTCTCACCTCGGCTGGTCCTGAGTGGTGCCCTGGCCCAGGAGGGGTCACTGTCCGCTCTGGGGGTCCCGAGGGGTTGCTGTCAGCACCCCAGCGCTGTGAGCCCCGCCGAGGCTGGTGCCGCCAGCCTGGTCCCACGTGTGGGCAGGAGCTGTGCTGGGGCCGGGGATGTTGAGCTCTGGAGGGGCGCGGGGTGTCCTGCCCACTCGGCGCCTGCCGGGTCGGCAGGGCCGCTCATGTGACGGCCGGGGCCGCGGTGGCAGCGGAGCCGTGTCCCATGGCGAGGGGAAGGTGAACAGCTGCCGGGCAGTGATAATGCGGCGGGTGGGGGTGGCCGGGCAGCTGCGCCCGTGTCCTTCCCCTACAGGAACCATCTGTGACCAAGCCCAGCTCTGCCTTCCCTATCAGCCATTCCGCTCTGACTTTCCAACAACTTCCCCTTCGCGCCGGCTTCACTTCCTCACTGCGAGGGCCAGCGAGGTGCAGCGTGGCACGGCAGGACCGGCACGGCAGGACCGGCACGGCTTCCGTGGTGCACCTTGGCACAGGCGGCACCGGGCACAGTGGCACGGCACAACCAGCATGGCAGGGCTGTCTATTTGCAGCCTGGCACAAACACAGGGCTCACCCTGCCGTTCTACAGCCCCTTTGCTTGGGATCATCCATGGGATGAGGTTTTCCCAGCCTGATCTGCAGCTGCAGCATCGCCCCGACCTTCTCAGCACATGGGGTGACCCACCCCCCCCACAGCCCATCCCCGCACCCCCTGGCCAGGCTCCCCAGCGCCGGGGTTTGGGCTCCCTAGGAGCTGTCAGCGAGAGAGAAACAACTTGTTAGAAACCCCAAAGGCGGCTCTGGGCTGCAGGTGGGAGGGAGGAAACGTGTCCTAAAAATACAGCAGCGCCTGCACGGTCCCCGAAGGTGGCTGAGCAGATGGCGTGTCTCGGCGGCCACCTGGGCTCCCGCAGATGGTACCCGGGGCTCCCCGCTTTGTGCCCCTCGCCCAGGGCTCGGGGGGACTGGGAAGGGATGGGTGTAAGTGGGGGGAGGTCCCGGAGTATGGGGGTGCGGGGGTGCTGTGCCGTGGGGGCACAGGGCAAGGCTGGTGTCACCAGCAGGGTCTCTGCTCTCTGGGTGCTGCCCTGAGCCCCAGGGGACACCAAGCACGGTCTGGGTGCTGCAGGGAGATGAGGGGAAGCCCCAGCACTGGGCTGACGTGCCGGGGAAAGGGCCATGCACTGAAGACTACAGCCTGACCCTTCCAGGACCGTGTTAGGGAGAGATGCCACTGCTGTCCTGGCAGAGTTCTGCCCCAGACCCACATTCTGCATCCCGGCCATCCAGGGACATCCCAGCTCCATTCTACCTGCTCTGGACACGCCCGTGCCCCGCCAGCACAGGCACAACAGCCTGAGCACGGACTGAGGGCTGGCAGAGGTTTTAGCAGGGTTTCCAGCTGTCTTTCAGCCTCTTGCTGCTTCCCCTTTTCTTTCCGCTTGGCCCAGGTGGGCACAGTGTCATCGCTCGGGGTTTTGCCAGGTTGCCCCTTGGCCAGGGCCAGGCTCACCCCTGGACACGGAGAGTGGCCGCTGCTGGGGAGTGTCCCAGGGCAGCAAGTCAAAACAAGAGGGTTTCAGGGTCGGCCAGGAAAATCCCACCCAGCTGCGGGCCCGTGTCCCCGTGTCACCCGCGCGGGAGGGTTTTCTCCGCCAGGAAACAGAGAGCACCTGCCCGGGCAGCTGCAGGCGCCGGGCTGCCGGGGATGGGGAATGCCCGAGCGTGGGGGGGAGCCCTGGGCTCTGCCCCAGTGCACAGGGAACTCCCGGGCTCCTGGGGTCCGGCTTGGCGGAGGGGGAACCTCTGGGATCCAGAGTTCTGACTCATTGTGGGAGAGAACCACTGGGTTTCCGGGGTTTGGCTCCGTGAGGGGAAACATCTGAGGTCCCAGGGTTTGGTTTAACACGCAGAGGAAGCCCTGGGGGTGTGGGGCCCACGCTGGCATGGGGGAACCCCTGGGTCCCGGGGTCTGCCCCGTCACAGGTGACCCCTCCCGCCCACGCTCCGGGAGCCCGCCGGCGCTCCCAGCCTGTTCCTCTCTGAGTCAGAGCTGCTCTTGTTGCCGAGCAGAAACTTCCCCCTGCTAAAGGAGAAGCAGGACGGGCTCCCACCTCCCCCACACGCAGAGCAAGGTGGGGGAAGGAAGGCAGAAAGCCCCGGGGGGCAGCCGGGGTCTCGCCGACTTCGTGCGTAGCGGGGCAGTGCCAGCCCTGCGCTCGGCGGGACATGGCACGGCACGGAATGGCACGGAATGGCACGGCACGCTTCCCCAGTGCTGGGAAATGTCCCGTGCCCATGTGCCCCACTGCCCGCAGCGCCCCACTGCCTTCCCCTTTCCATCCGAGAGCGATGGGTGGGGGACCAAGGGCGAAAAGGAAGCGGCAGCAGCAACCGGTGAGCAAAACATCACCGGCAGCTGCCTGAACCAAAATGAGACCATCACCTCCCAAAAGGGGCTGGGATGGGGCTTTTGTACGTCGATGCTTAAATCTGCCTCATCCAGCCCGGGGAAATGGGGATGCAGGAGCTGAGGCAGGAGCTGGGAATGGATGGAGAGCTATGGCCAAGCCGGAGAGATGGGAGCTGCCGAGAGTTCACAGGGAACACAAAGACAAATTCTTTAAGAAAAAAAAAAAGAAAAAAAAAAAAAAAAAAAAAAAAAAAAAAAAAAAGAAATCAAAGGGATGTGGAGAGGGAGATAAGAGGGAAGACAGAGCAGGGAGACGGAGCAAGCGGAGAGGACGCGGGCAGAGGGAGGCAGGCGGCGCGGGGAGGCGAAGCGGGAGCCGGGGGAGCTGTCTGGCGCGTCCCTATCGCCTCTCTCCATCGCGGGAGCCCAACCTCAAGTAGTTTTTCACTGAGATTGGAGTGATCAGGTAGGGCTGCCCTCGGCGGCAGCTGCGGGGCTGTGAATAAGCACCTGCTTATCTCTGCCCAGCGGCTGTGCGCGGCTGCAGATTGCGGGGGGACGGGAGCTGGCTGCCGGCTGCGATTTCCATATCAGCGCCCTGCAGCCGCCTGCGCCAAATAAACACAACAGCCCCACGGACAAAAGGTTAATTATCAATTTTCAGAAAGGGAGAGAGAGGGGAGGGGGAGAGGGGAGCGCAGCGGCCGTCGGCAGCCGCGGGGACGCGCAGCCGGGCCCTGACGGGGTGCCGGGCTCTGCGCCCCGGGCACAGCGCCCCTGAGCATCCCCGGGGCTCTGCCGGCCCCGCCCGGCTTTGGGGAGGGGATGGGGATGGGGGTGAGGACGGGTACAGAGACGTGGATGGGGATGGGGACAGGGATTGAGATGGAAATGGGGATGGGGCAGAGATGAGAATGAGGACGGATACCGGGATGGGGTCAGTGACAGGGATAGAGATGGGATGAGGACAGGGACAGGGATAGAGATGGGATGAGGACAGGGACAGGGATAGAGATGGGATGAGGACAGGGACAGGGATGGAGATAGGGATACAGATCTTGAGGTGGAGACAGGGATGGGGAAGGGGACAGGGATGGGTCTGTACATGCACAGGAGCAGTGGGACGAGGGGGAGAAAGGGGGGAAGGACCCCTTCCAGAACCCTCTCTCAGCCCTGTCTGGGCAGGGGCAGGACTCAAAGAAGGCACATCCTCCTCTTCCTGGGCATGCAAGGCCCTGCTGGCTCCACTTCCCGCAGCCACACTTCTGTATTCAACAGCTTTCCCCTCTTATCAAAGCAACCACGAGCCCTCAGCTCGGCTGGGCCGCGGGGCCCGGGGAGGGGCAGGGAGGGAAGAGGTGCCCTGATGGCCCCAGCCCCGGGGCGAGGGAAGGGCTGGGTGTGGCATTCCCCTGCTTGTTCCGAGAGCAGGTGAAGCCACCAGGGATCCTCATGGGCTGATCCACGATCCATGGGGTGATCCATGATCATGATCCATGATCCATGAGGTGATCCTCACGGGCTGTTAATCACTGTGCTTGGGGTCAGGCCTTGTCCCTCTCTCCTGACCCTCAGGAGCTGTTAAATATGGCGGGGGTGCTGGTGTTTCCCTGGTGTCACCCACCCTGTGCCCCACATTCACTCGGGGCTGGAAAACGGCTCTGCTGCAGCCATTCCTGCTCGGGGGTGGTTTTGCCGTCCTGCACGTCCTACGCTCAGCACAGCCCGGCCAGGGAGCGCTGCCCCGAGTGTGCTCATGATGCTCCCGGCTCCCACGAGGAGACACAGAACCCAAAAGAGCCTCACAGGGCAGCAGCCACACGGCCGGGAAGCCTCGAGCCCACACGACACCAGATTTAGCCACCGACATGCTCCTAAAAATAGCCCGGAGCTGGGAGGCTGCAGAGCTGCGTCTGCTGCCACGGGGAGCAGACGCGGAGCTCCAGCCCTCATCCCGTGGGACTGGGGTGAACGGAGCTGGGGTGAACGGAGTTGGGGTGAACAGAACTGGGGTGCACAGGAGCAGCCCCAGCACAATTTGGCTCAAAGAGGCTTTGGAGCCATCAGCGTGGAAGGATGCCATCCCTGTGACGCCAGGGACAGGAGGACACCGGGATGGAGACGAGATGCTCTTGGTGTTGGGATGGTCCTCATCTGCTGGGGAATCAGATGTGCAGCTGTGGACAAGAACACTGAGGGATGATAATATTCAGCACCTTGGCAGGGCTTTCATGCAGGCAGGGATTTGCAGCTCCTGTCTGATGGATGCCCCAGGGCTCTGGAGGGGCAAGATCTGTGTCCCTGGGGGATTTGGGGTGAGAAGCAGGGGACAGAGCCAGGACTCAGAAAACCGCCGTGCCTGGCTGTGAGCTCTGGTGTGGCTCCAACCTGCCCCACATCCCAAGAGGGGCCTGACCTCCAGCTGATAAAACACGCTAAAAATACCAGGATAAACATGAGGGAATGCAGGCCGGGTGTGAGCATCCCGGGCTGGAGCAGCCAGCCCCACCTCCAGCCTCGCCCAACCCCCCCCCAAATAACCCCAGCCCAAAATACTCACCCGGGGCCCATCTGGTGTCCAACTGATGAGCACAGATGTGTTTGGGATTTCCGAGCCGGCTGGCAGCCGTTCAGACCTGTCGCAAGCTGCACCTGCTGCAGGATATTTTCCCTTCTGGATTTAATCCCCATCCCCCCAGCAGCCCCAGGCACCCCCCGGGCTGGGCGGGCAGGAGACCCCCCCCCCAAGTGATGACCTTCCTGACCCGTGTCCATCCCTGCCATAAATATGGATGTGGGAGCAGGAGAGGGGGCAATTAAATGCCCAAGAGGGCTCGTGTGGTGCCCAAATCTCAGCCCCCCACCAGGGAAACGCCCGGGGCAGGGGTTGGATTTCACCACCTCTGGGTGTTTTGGGAAGGTCAAAGCGGATTTCTGGGAGCATCCCCAGGCGCAGAGACCCGAACATTTCATTGCAGGCACCGAGCCCGAGTGCTGCTCTGGGGTTTGGAAAGCATCCGGTGCATTTCTCAGCCCCGCACCCATGCCCCCCAAATTAACACACCATTCTTCTGTTTTAACAAGGCTCTCCCAGCTCAGATGTTGACCCCTGCGATGATCGTGGAGCCTGCGGAGGGAATAAACAGCAAATCCCCTTTTAAATGAAGGGCTCACCGAGGGATTAGGAGCGAAGGGGTGGCCTGTCGTCCCCCCCCCCCCGCGCCCCCCGGGGGGTGCCTGTGCAGATATTCCGGGCAGGAGAGGCCTCGTCTGTCCGTCTGGCCCGTCTGAAGTGGTCCTGGGCGATAGGGAGTGATTAGGATTAGACACATCCAGGATGAGAGTTTTTCACCAGATAGGGATGATAATGGGACCCATGGGGAGGATTATGGCCCCGTCTCTCCAGGAGAGAGGCCATCTGCGTGTCCGTCTCCTGCCGGCTCTGCTGCCCCAGCGTGTCCAGCCGGGCTCCCCCTTGTCCGTGCTGGCCCCTGGGATGGCAGCACTGACCCGCTGCACCCATCCAGGCTGGACCTCCCGCCCTGTCCCCATCAGGGCTGTGTGGGAACAAGGGCTCCTGGCCATCCAGGGTGGCAGAAGCGCAGTCCTGCAATGAGCACAGCATCCCTGGGTTGCTCAGCATCCCTGCATCCCTGGGTTTCCCTGCCTCCCCTGCATATCCAGCATTGCTGTGCATCCCTGGGGTGCTCAGCATCCCTGCATCCCTGCAATCCCAGGGCACCCAGCATCCCTCCACAACCCCAGGGCACTCAGCATCCTCCTGCACCCCTGGGGTGTTCAGGCATCCCCCTGGTGTGTCCTGGCTTGGGGCTGCCTCCGCACAGCCGGGACGCTGCCGCGGGGACGGGGTGACCCATCCCTGTGAGCACCGCTTGAGGCTTTGCCATGCCTGGAGTGAGACCAGCGCTGCCGGCCCGGCCTCCGCAGGCAGGAGAGCGGTGAGAACCGGCCCGTTCCCATCGCCCGGCATCCCACTCCCTCCCGGCTGCATTTTTCCCTGCTGAAGTCAGAGGCACCCGGCAGAACCCCCGGCTCCTGCCAAGCACAAACATTTCCTATTTGGGATGTTCACGCAGCAGCCTGGGCCGTGACGGTGGAGGATCCCGGGAAGGGCTGATGCTGCTGTGCCGGCCGTAATTATGGAGAGAGAGAGAGAGAGAGAGAGTGGCATTTTGAAGTTTGGATAAAACCTTAATTGAAGTCTTGGCTGGTGTTAATTATATTAAAGGCAGAGTGAGCGATGGGCTTTTTATTAGTTAATGAGGATTTTCATTTTCCGGCAGAGGAGCCCTTTGATGTTTCCAGGACTAATGGCTGTTAAATTCAACTTATTCGCTTTGCCAGTGCTGGAGGGTGATGGGGAGCAGGGGCTGCTCCCGTCATGGATCCCTGGGAGCCATGGGCCGCTGTGGAGAGAGGATAAGGATTCTCCCAGCACATCCCCACCAGGGTCACGTGGGAACAAGGGCCTGTGGCCATGCGGGGTGGGAGATGGGCTGTCCTGCACATGAGGTCAGCACCCAGCGTTCCTGCGTGTCCCTGGGATGCTCAGGCGTTCCCCTGCGTCCCCAGGGAGCTTGGCACTCCTGCATCCCCGGGATACCCAGCATCCTTGCATTCCCGGGACACCCAGCATCCTTGCATTCCCGGGTCACCCCTGGGCTCTCCAGTGTCCATCCAGCTTGGGTCCTGCTCCCACGGATTTTTCCAGGCTATCTCCAAAACCCGTGCCAGGCTGCCTCCCTCCTGCCGCGATTAGCATTTATTATGATTATTTTGCATTCGTTAGCCGCGGAGCCAGCGCTCTACCCCATTTGAAATCGTGTGCGAATTCCCTTTGCATCGCTTTCCCCACTCTTGCAGGGGAAGAAGGGCTGCACAAATGGTTTGCCGTGAATATTCCGGGCTCGGGGAGCGCCGCCGTCGGTGCCGGTCCCGCGCCCCAGCCACGTGGCCACGCGGCTGCTCCCCAGCTGGATGATTTGTAGCATTAATCAAGAGCCAGAGTACTTTGCATTTCAAATGCTGGCAGGGTAGAGCCAGGCAGGAATCTGGGCTTTGGGGAGCGTTCAGGGAGAACAGGGGTTTGTCCTCAGCCTCGCCTCGGCCCACAGGAGGTTCCAGGGTGGGAACTCGTGACTCTCCGGTCCGTTCTCCCCACACGGCACGGCCCCAGCGAGCCCAGCAGCTCTTTAAGGAGTTTTTGGGGTTCACAGGGGGGCAGGATGG
>VZRN01006223.1:151727-186521 GCA_013397935.1 Dasyornis broadbenti
AGATGTGTATTATTCATCGGCAGCTTCTGTCGCCTGCCATCTGCTCCGGCTGCGCGGCGGGCGGGCGGCAGCAGCCGAACGGGGCTGCGCGGCCCCGCTCCTGCTGTCACACCTGGGTGCCGCGGGGGTGGCACCCCGGGCGGCCGGGTGGGGTGTGGGGTGTCCCCGCTGCCCCCCGGGTGATGCTCCAGGGGGTGAGTGCCTGGAGGAAGGAACAGGGAACAGTTTCCACCCTCCGGGCCGTGCCGTGGGTGCCCTGGCTTGCGGCACAGCTGGCGCTCAGCCCCGGGCAGGATCGGGCCCTTTCCAACCGAGAGGCAGCTCCGAGGTGCTGCCAAACCTGGGGCTGGGCAGCGCATCCGTGCCCAGGGCAGGACATTCCTCCTTGGAGCACAGTGCCAAGCTCATCCTGTATCCAAGCAACGCCTTCATCCCCTCACCTTTTAATTAAAACACTTGATGAACTTTCTAATGAGAGCGTGGCAGCCCTGTGGGCCCGCCAGAGGTGAGGTCCCAGCACGGGGAACGTGCATTGTCCCACTGTCCCAGTGCTGCCCCTCCGCTGCATCCTGCAGCTCACGTGGCATCCCCGGAGTGCTCGCCAGGCCAGGAGCTTGCTGCTCTAC
This sequence comes from Dasyornis broadbenti, assembly GCA_013397935.1. NCBI lineage: Eukaryota > Metazoa > Chordata > Aves > Passeriformes > Dasyornithidae > Dasyornis > Dasyornis broadbenti. Next base: position 152,354 of record VZRN01006223.1, read on the forward strand.
ACTGATAATTGCCAGGTTTAATTACTTGGCAGCCAAATGACCTCTTGCACCTTCCAGCGAGGCCACGAGTCGTCTCCCCGAATGGGAGCAGCCGTGCAGTGGGAATGCGACAGGGCTGACACGCCACCAGCTTCACGCAGGCAGGGTGACGGGGACAGGGCCAGGATGAAAACAGGACCTGTCCAGGGGCAGGAGCCTTCAACATCCTTGGGGAAAGCTGGGAACTGCCTTGGCCTGGGCGGGAGCATCCTTGGGGCAGAGCCAGTCCTGAGGGCCCCATCCTGGCCCAGTGTGCAGCTCCTGCTGTCCCTTTGCTCTCGCAAGCAACCTCTGGAGCAGCCTCACCCCTCCTCTTTCCCTCTCCTTCTGGAAATAAGGCCCCATGGCTCAGCAGAGGCTGATGCCAGCCCACAAGCCGGGCACAGCCTCTGCCTGCACCTCACTCCATGTGCTCTGCCCGCTGCCAGCCTTCGCCTCTCCCTCCCGCGGAAAGGAGCCCTTCTCATGGTGATAATTACGGAAAAGTTCAGTGCTGAGAGAGGCGGGGGGAGGGATGTATTAAAATGCATGCGCACAGCTTGGGCCTCACAGCAGATGTTGGCATAATTAGAGAGGAAAAAATTATGAAATTAATTTGTGGTTCAATGTAAATTTTGGCGTTGGGGGGAAAGCAGGCGCGTGCTCCCTCGCTGCCAGCGGGACCTGCCGGGGGGTCTGGGGGAGCACCGAGCCCAGCGAGGGGCACGAGAGGATGGGCAACGCCTGCCCTTGGCGAGGATGGGGTTTGGCAGCGCTGCGTCCCAGCTCTGGCACAATGGAGAGCTGGGGAACAGCCTGGGGAGGCGGTGAGCAGCCCAAGGACATGGACCATCTGCCCCATGGACGGAGATGGATCACCAGCCCAGCGAGAGGCACCACCAGGCCAGGGAGACGGGCTGCCATTCCCTCCAAATGAGGATGCCAACAGAGGAGGGTTGGGGAGGAAAAATCAAAAGCAGGGTCCAGCCATGGCCATGGTTTGGAGTTTCTGTTGACTCCCACAAGCACACTTTTGTTCATACGCTCAGTGCCACAAACAGCCTGGGGGACCTTTCCCTTTAGGGGGGACACGGTTGGGATTGTCCTTCAGGAGCGACACAGTTGAGGGGTGTGAGGACCATCCTTGCACACAGTGGTGACGTTCCCAGATCACGCTGGAGCCAGACAAAGCTTTGCTTTCCCCACTCGGCTTTTCCCATCTCCTTTCCCTTTGGCAGCTGAAGAGGAATTAATATCTGTCACCTCCCCCTGGCCCCCCTGACCCTCCCGGCCCCCAGGGAGGTGTGCAGGCTCAGGTTAAAGCTCCCGTTGATCACATGCCCCAGCCATGGCTCTGCACCGCACCGGGCCAGGGCCTGCTTTGCCATTCCCAGTGGGAGATGGATGTCCTGTGTCAGGTAGGCACCACCTGCCACCACCACCTGGGAAACCGGGGACAGCCCCAGGGTCCACGACTGCACTTGGATGGGCAGAGGAGGCAGAGGGGGTCTTTGTGCTGGTCCTTGCAGCCCCACCTCTAGCAGGTTGCATTTATTTGGGGGGACCCTGAATTTGTGCTGCTGAAGGAGAGGGGGAGCTGCAGAAGGCAGGTGACGATGGGAACCTGAGCTCAGGGAAGCTGCTGCAGGCTCAGAACCTCCGAAACTCAATGCGCCCCCAAAATGGAGCAGAGAGCCCCCAGCAGGGCCCTGAGCACCCACAGGAATTCTGGGGCCTGCATCCCCCCGCTCTTCCCAGCTCCCTGGCACCGGTTCCCCTGGGCAGCCCAAAGCACCAGGACCCCAGGCAGGGCCACGAGCAGCCCCCATGAGTGTCAAGCCCTGGCTGTCCCTTCCCTTCTCTCCCTCAACAGCTTCGCCAGGGCTGGCCCTGCAGCCCGGGGAGTCATTCCCGCATCCCAGTTAATCTGTGGAATGAGTGGAGGTGCATCCTTAGGACTTAACTCAGCGATGCTGTGGGTGGGGGCAGGCGTGGTGGGGTGAAAGGAGAGGGGACCTCCATGTCCCCCACACCGGGAGTGCTGGGCAGCTTTAGGATGCTCTGGGCATCACTTACTGGGAGAACTGGGATGGGGAGAGCCCGGCAGCGACCCCCGGCACCCCCTCACCCTTCTCCCGAGGTGCTGAGCGGGTGCCAGGCGCGGGCACCGCGGGCACGGGCTCGTCCTGGTGCCCGTGTGCTCCTGGTGTGACTCCATCTGGCTCCATCTGCTCCCGCCCGGGCTCGGCGGGACCAAATGTGGGTCGTGGCGAGCACGGGTGACACACCGCGGAGCGGCCGGGCAGCAGCTGATCCCCCCGGGCTGTGCGGGCTGCGCCGCCGGCGGGGATTACCCAGCTGCTGCCGAGCTGGCACAGGGACCGTCTCCTCCGAAAGGTTCCCTTCCAGGGGATTACGGATAATGCATCTGGAGCAGCACTCGCTCATCCAGGTTTGTGATTTATCTGAAAATCAAATTCCAGTAATCTCGCCTGCCATCTGGCCCCCGCGGACACGCGGCCGCCCCGGCTGGCGGGAGGCAGCGGGAGGGTCGGGGCGGGGGGCTCCGTGTCCCTCCCCGAGCATCCTCCGTGGGAAGGGCAGAGCGGGCTCTGGGTCCCTGGGGCTGGCGTGGGGCATTCTGGGAAGGAGATGCCCCGGGAAGCACTTTTGGGATGGTGCGGAGTGCCAGGATGCGGGCAGGACGTGGAGAGCTCAGCCCCTGGCAGGGATATTCCCATGTCCCCCTGAAGGGATGCTCCGATGTCCCTGTGTCCCCAGCCCCTCACAGAGATGTTCCTGTGTCCCGTGTCCCGCACACCCTGGATGCCGGCAGCACCCGGAGAGCTCAGTTCCTTGCAGGAGCACGGGCAGGAGGAGGTGATGGGGAGGAGGTGACGACCCCTGCCCTGCCCAGGGGACATCCTGGCAGCAGGGATGTCCTGTGGCCCAGCAGGGAAGGCAGAAGCGAGCAGGATCCATCCTTTCCCCTGGCAGGAGTGGCCCAGAGGGGAGCCGGAGCCCCCAGCATTCCCCTCCCTGCCCCTCATTCCCAGCTCATTAAGGCTCTCCCATTATTCTGACATTTTGTGCGCGTCACGTAGCGGGAAGAAGTAATTTACTTAGAAGAAATTAAAAGTTCATTTTAATTGAGCGCACACTGCAGTATGCAAATGCGGGCGCATTATGTACACTGATGCGGAGACAAAGGCTGTAATCAACTGTTAACCCTTTCCGATCCAGCCCCGCGCTCCTCCGCAGGGCCGGCGCCACTCCGGCCACTCCGGAGACCCCACAGCCACATTTGGGATGTGCCCGTTCCCCGCAGCCCCGCGCTCCTGGAGCAGGGGGCAGGATAAAGCCCCTGCGCATGGCTCCGTGCCGGCCGGGATGCGGCAGTCAGAGCCGGATGCCGAGGGTGGAGGTGTCCCCAAATCACCGTGACGCACTGGGATGGCTCCGAGCCAGCGAGACGGGGTGGGTGGTGGGGCAGGTCGTCCCCAGGGGTGAGGAGGTCATTCTGGGGGGCTGGGATGGAGGTGCAAAGGGAATATCCCTGGGGATACACGTCCAAAAGCCAAAATAGGGATCGTTGCAGCTGCCACCGCCCTCAAATCCAGCGATACCTGGACAGTGATAGCTGGATTTGAAGGTGGTCCAGCTGCGACGAGCCCGTGATATTCCCAACATCCTGTTGCTATTTTTTAATGATTTTTTTACTACCTGTCAGACCTGGGATTCGTTTAATGGCAGTGCAAATGGAACTGGCTCACAGATGCGAGATGACAGCCCCGCTGCAGGAGACAGACAAATTACCTCCAACCTCAGCTCAAGACGCCCACAGACTCCCAAACAAAGGGAGATGGTTTTTGGGGGCTGCTGTCATGAGCTGTCGGTGCTCAGCCAGGCTGCCCACCCTGGTCCTTGGGCGCTCGGTGTGTGCAGCATCTGTGGGGATCCCATGAACACTGATTCCATGGGATGCTCCCTCTACAAAAGGAATTTTGGGGATGGCACATGCTTATCCAGCATCATTTTATGGGTGGATGATGTTAAAAACCAAGGACACATGAGGGCAAATGTGTCCCTGAGAAGGGGACACACCGAGAGTGACAGAGTGGACCCAGCCACCCATTGCAGGAGGGATGACACCGCTGGGAATCCCTTCTGACTTTGCCAGGGATGGCAGGGACAGACCTGGGATGGGACCCTGCCACCCTGAGGGGGCTGACAACGGCACTTTTCAACCCGGAACCACAGGGGGAGCAGGGCTGGGGACACCTTGGGGCTGCCACCTCCACCTCAGCCGCCCTTCACCTGCCCTGTGGTGCCGGGAGCTGCAAGCCCAGCTCTCCCAGCGAGCTCCCGAAGGCAGCCCGGGTGGTCGGGAGGATTTAATTGCTGTGTGTAACCTTTGCAGCCCGTCCCACGTGCCGGCTGGGCGCCGGCTCCACAGCTCCAGATGGCACCCGGGAAAGAGTTAAGTCCGCTGTGATCAACAGCAAGAAGCAAGTGGTAAACAGTTTTTCTCTCCCTCTGCTAAATTAATATGCAAATTCCCCCCCTTTTCTCCCCCCCCTCGCTTCGAAATTAGCGAGGTAGAATGCTTGGGCTAATTATGCATTCAAACGAGCAGGCTTCGTTAATGTGGCACTAAGAGGAGCCTGAAAATGATTGTGAGACGATGAAATTGAAATTGGAGCACGGCACTTCTAATGCATCTGGAGTCACTCTTGCGTGCCTCGGCAGACGTAACCTGGCAGTGACCGGCAGCTCCCGCCTGCGCCCAGGCACCCGCAGCACCCCCAGAACCTCCTCCAGCTCCCCCATCCCTCTCCAAAACCAACCCCTTTACAAGGTTTCCCAGCCCAGTTCCTTGGGGATAGAAGGGTGGGATGGCCCTGTGCACCTAGAGCGGCCGGCGTGGGGTAGGGATGGGGCAGACAGCCCAGAGCATCCCCAGGACATGGAGAAGCAGAGCTGGGTTAGGACTCATGGTGCTCCAGGTGAGCAGAGCAGCTCCTGGCACAGCCCTCTGAGTGTCCCTGCAGGTCCTCTGGGCGATGCTGACATCAGGTTCTGTGCTCCCATGGTCTGGAGCATGGCTGGGAGCACCTTCCTCCTTCCCAGGCAGAATCCTGGCCCCCAAGGCAGCCGGCAGGGCCTGGGCATGTTCAGTAAAGCTCCACTTGTGCTGGTGCTTGCATGGATAAACCTCGGGATGGATAAACCTCCTTCACCCCCGGGGATGGTGAATCCTGATGCCTGCAGGAGGGTCTCAGGGGGAAATCCCATTCCTTTTGCCGCGTCCCAGTGGATTTGGTGCTCAGCAGTTGTTGGCACAGCCCAGCCAGGACCAGGCTGGTGACACATCCACATCCATCACATCACGTGAGCCACAGCCCCAGGACTGTCCCACAACAGGGGTGGGTGGCACAGCGGCATTTGGGGCCAGGCCGGGGCTGCTCCTTCGGGACTGAGACCTGCAGAGGAAAAGCAGGAGAAAAGGTTAAGGGTGGCAAGAACCAGCAGGGAGATGTTTTATTTTTGGGGATGTTTTAGGCTGGGGATGAGCAGCCACAGGCTGTGATGGGCTCATGGGATGATGAGGGATTCACAGGAATACTGGCTCAGGATGTCACCAGTCCCAGTCCCCGCTGGCATAACTGCTCCCTGCCATCTGCACGGGCTTGGATGCAGCCACCCAAGGGCTAAACCGAACTTCCCATGAGACCCAGCAGCACCGGGGGATCAGCAGAGATGGATGTCAGTGTTAAATATCATCAGAGGTGTGGAATTTACTGGAAGCATCCATTAGGAGGTAACGCCCGATCCGCAGCATGCTCCCGGCAGCCGGGCCGTGCCGAGGTGGGCGGAAGGCGGCGGGGGAGGAAGACGGATGCTCGGGAGGAGGCTGCAGAGCCGTAAACCAGATGCACTGTTAGGAATCAATGAGGAGCTACCGACTTTAGGCGCTCAACCACGGGGAATGAAGAGAAGGAATAAACAGACAAGCAGATGAATAACAGCCCGGAAAGCAGGGGAAGGAATGGGGGAGCAGCAGGGATACACATCCTGAAGGAGAAGGTCCCTGTGAGCGGGGTAGGATGGAATGGCGTGGTTTGGTCCAGGGGGACGCAGAGCTCCTGAGGACGCACACCTTGGCAGGGGAGGCTGTTGGGCCCGAAGTGAGCCGTGGTGTGCCCGGGCAGGGCCAGGGCCAGGGCATCCCACGGGCAGCAGGACCCGCCGCACCGGCCACGCTCGGCAGCATGCCCTGGGGTCGGGGCTGGCACACGGAGGGGGTTGTTTTCCTCATCTCTCCGGTAATTTTTCCCTCTGACTATGATGCATAGCGGTGCTAATTCGGCACGTTGCCATTAATTCCAGCACAGCTGCCGCTCTCTCCCTCAAGGCATTTCGCTAATACTCGGCTTCAGAGCCTCTCAGCAAATTAACATCATTTGTTCTGCAGAACATGTTTTATTTCTACACTACATGCATAGCTTATTACTCCTCCAGAAACTCGGGGTGTGCAGGAGGCAGCGCCATGGGCACGGCCCTCCAGAGCCAGCCCCGCTCCCCATCTCGCCATGCCCAACCCTGGGCAGGCACAGGGACACAGCACAGTCCCTTGTGTCACCTCGCAGTGACCCGAGCTGGAGCCGAAGGGATTTTCTCCCTGTACTGGGATGCTGTGGTGCTGTTGGAACACGCAGGGCTGGTGATGTGAGCTGGGATGGCAGCAGTGTGCTGGGCCGGTCACTGGCTGGCATATCCTGCATAGCCCTGGCATGACGCCACACCTTGGTGCTCCCACATTTAGGGACAGAGGTGACAAGAGGTCCCAGGATCTCCCGGCCAGGATGGGGCTGGCTGGATGTGACATGAAAGGAGTCAGGAGCCCCAGCAACTGCAGAACAGCTCAGACTCTCCGGTAGCAGTTCTGAGATGGAGCAGAGCATCTCCCACGTGGCCCTTGGTGCTGAGCCCCCGGAGATCCTGGGGTTGTCAGCGTGGGGTTTGAGCTGAGCAGGGTGTCACCAGGCAGGCAGGGTGTCCCCAGAGGGGCAAGGGGTCCTGCCCACCACCCACCAACCCACAGCCCCCGCCGGCGACAGTTGCAGGTCTTTCTCTTTGATTAAGGTTATTTAAGCTTTTTACCAAAACATAAAACCTGATTGTTTGCATAAACAACTTAATTGGATTATAGTGCACAGCATCGCTAATGCCGCGGGCTGGCTGGGAGCCGGCGGGAGCGGGGAGCACCGGGAGCACCGGGAGCCGAGATGGGCAGGGGATTGATGAGACCCCTCCGTGCCCCACGCCGGGGTCTGCACCCACCTGCCCCCTTCTCCCAGCCACGGAGGGACCCTCCTCGGGGTGGGCGGCAGCCCTGTGGGGACACCGCACGCGGCTCTGGTTGTGCCCTTGGTGCTGCCTCACCTGCAAGGCGAGAGGGGGACAAAGCCCCGCTCCGGCAGCGCTGGTGGGAGGAGGAAGAGGAAGGTGGAGGTGCCGAGCGGGAAGCAGGGGGCCGGGAGTTTTGCAGGAATGCTGCCTGCGCAGCGTTTCCATGGCTGGGAGCTGCAGAAGGCTTTCATGGCAAGAGGCGGAGAGGCTCCATGAATATTTCATTAGGAAAGCAATGTGGTGTGCTGCAGAGAACATCTGGCTGGAGTCCCTGGAGACCCCTGCCTTGTGCAGGAAGCAGGAACTGTGAAATACGGAGGAAAACGAGGGAGAGGGGGAGATGGGGGGAATCATCCCGTGACACGGGGAGCACTGCTGCCCTCCTGGCCCTGCACTGAGCAGCACGGGACAGGAGTGGGGGGCTGCATCCTCCAGTGAATGACGGGAGCTGGAAAGGCAGTGGTGGTGCCATGCAGGTGGAGGATCCTTCTCTGGGCATTTTGGGGAGCAGGCTGCAGCGGGCTGCTGGGTTTAATCCCAGTATCTGATGCAGGGATGGGCAGAGCTGCTCCTCCAGCTCAGTCAGGGTGGCCAGGTGCCAACCAGCGATGCTGGAGCATTGGGATGGGATGAGATGGGATGGGATGGGATGAGGCATCTCCTCTTGCCTCACTCCACATCGCTCCCAGGGGGATGCTGATGCCCTTCAATCTGGACACTGGGGTCCCTGCCCTGGCTCCTGCAGGTGACGGGTGCTGAGGGAGGTTTGTCCCGCTGCGATTGGTGCAGAGTGGACATCCCTGGGCACAGGGGTGCCGGTGGGCACAGCCAGGGTCCTTCAGGGGTGCAGAGCAGCAGGAATAAGGGTGGTGTGAGATTTGGGGTTGCCAGAATCCCTGTTTCCCTTCAGTGCCAGCTCCTTCCCCAGGCACGGGCCAGGTTTGGTGCTTGGGGACCCTTTTGCCAGCCGCTTCACGTGGTGCCAGTGGAGCGGTGATGCCACGGTGTTCCCGGCTTGGGAATGGCTTCAACATTGCTCCAGCACCCGGGCAGGCAGGAGGCTCTGCGAGCCAGATGAGTGCATGGCAGCATCGGTCCCTGCCCTGCACCCTCAACCCCCTCCCCAGGGCTCTTCACTCCCCCCACAGCCCCAACCCACACTATAACCCACTCGCGCCCCGTGTCCTCACCCAGCACCCTGTGGCCATGACCCCGGCATCGTGCGGGTCACGGCCACGGAACCACGAGCTCACTGGTCCTGCAGTCCTGCCCTTCCCTCCTCCTCCTCCTCCCCAGCACGGTGATGGACGCAGGGGCTCTCTGCCCACCCTCCCTTTCTCCTTCTCACCCAGCCTCAAGGCTCTGCTCCGCGGCAGCCCCGGGCTGAGCAGGGCACATTTCCCACGTGCCAGCTCTGCTGGCGGCAGGACTTTGGCTCACACCTCCCTCCTGCAGCCCCGCCAGCTTCAGCCGCTCCGCCGCCGGCAGACAAAGCCCAAGCACACAAAGCCACAACCTCCCGGGCCAGCCCCGCGTGCGGCATAGCCTCTGTGCGGCCCCTGGCTGAGCCCGGCCGGCACCCGGAGCCTGTGAGTGCCCGGGCCAGGCTGCGGTGCAGGCAGGGAATGGCTGTGGGCCAGGCCGGGCCGGAGATGGCAGAACAGGCCAGGCAGGAGATGGCGGGACGGCCAGGGAGGCCGCGGGCAGCCTGCGCGGAGCGGAGCCGGCTGGGATGCAGAGCCCGGCACAGACACATGCACGCACACGCACACCCTGAAAACGAAGGCAAATACCTCTCTCCTCTCCGGCTCCTCCGGCTGCCGCCCGTCCTGCCTCGGCCACGCCGTGCCTCTTCCACGCTGCCCGTCCTCCATGTGCCCGCGCCGGGACGCGCTGCCAGACCCTCCTCTCCGCCGCCGGCGGGTTTTGGCCCCCGCTGCCTGCTGGCGTTTTGGCAGCCTCGCCGCTCCAGCGATGGCATGTGTCCATTATTTTTTTTTTTTCCTCTCTCCCTTTCACAACCCGTCCTCCCCAGCCTTCTCTGCCGGTGCCTCCGGAGCCGCCTGCGGTGCCAGCTCGCAGGGAAATTGGCAGCGAGCGCGGCACAGGGATCCTCCCGCAGCTGACGGAGCCCTGCCAGGCGCAGGCAGCCCTTCTGCCAGCCACCAGCCTTGGCACGGGGGGCCGGGGGGCCGCGGGGGGCTGCCGAGGCTTGGCAGCCCTTCCCCGGCACCGCGCGCCCCAGCCGCCGCCACGGCTCCGCTGCCAAATGCCAAATGGGGGGAGGAAAAGGCGAGAACGCAGAGAAAGGAGTTGGCTTCGCCGTGCCCGGTGGCGGGGACCCACCAGGGACCCCTTCCCTTCGCCAAGGCCAGCTGGGCGATGCCTTCGTCCCTCGGCGCAGGCTCCGGAGCCTGTCCATGGTGCTGGCATCACACGGAGAGGCTCAGCCCCGTCTGTCCCAACTCATGCCCCCAGCCCCGCCAGGAAAACCCATCCCAGGGATGGCAAGCGCCGCCGCAGACCGGCGATGCTGCATGGCGAGGACGGCTCCCACAGACACACCTCTTACCCAGCATCCGTCTGCTGCATAGGGGGGCCCGGGAAATTGGGAAGCGGAGAGCGGAGGAGGGACTTCTGGTGATGGGAGGGGGTTTTGGGGTGCCCTCTGGCCGTGTGTCGCTCGTCATGGCCATCTGAGCCCTGAGCCACACAGCATCCCCACCTCGTGCTGAAATCCTGGCCCCGGCGGTTCAGTCATGCCACGACTCCATCCTGGCCAGACATCGGCATAGCAGCCAACCTTGCTTTTCTGGCTTTTCTTCCTAAAATTCCTCCCGTTTGAAGGGAGAATTGGATATGTGGGTTGAGCAGCCACTGTAGCGTGGATGCTCCTGGTGTCGATGACCTTGGAGGGAATGGCCGGGCAGGAGGCAGGAGCAGTCCAGAGCCAGCCAAGCTCCTGCTCGTTGTCTCCCAAAATAAGTCATTTACTGGGAGCCACATCCTCTGGAAGCCACAGGGGTGGTGGGGCTTCCCCACTGCCCTCCCCAGCCCCACAGCACAGCCCAGGCAGGCACTGGGAGCACACGGAGAGCCAAGGCCTTCCCTGGTTAATAGGTTTAGCCCCTAATCAGGGCTGTATTTAATAGAGTTGGCAGGAGCCTGCCATGGCGCAGGATGGGCTGTGAGCGCTCACACTGGCCCTTCCCATCCTCCTGCCACGCTTCACCCAGTGTCCCGGCACGGTGGCACATCCCAGCCCGGGAATGTGGCAGCCCTCAGGCTGTTTGTGCCATAGGAATATTCCCGAAGCCGTCCCAGCGTGCCCTGTGCCCCCGTGGCCCGGTGGCTGTCCCCGGCCTGCCCGTGTCACACGTGCGTCTGCCATTTCCTCAAATAAGCAGCTAATCTCCATCAATCATAATTCCGGGCAATTATCATAATAGGGCCATTTTGCACTTATCCTCGCCACGTGACGCAGGAGCCACTTACAGCTCCACTTCATGCCGAGCAGCTCCGAGCTGCTCCCGTCCCCGGGGAGTCCCCATGGCAATCGTGTCCCCCGCAGGCCCCTGGGGACACACCAGGCCCTGCCGGGTGTGGGCAGTGGCTCCAGCAGTGGATGCTCATTCTGGGAGAGAGGCAGGCAAGGGGGACCTCTGAAATATGGAGGAAAATGAAGGAAAGAGAGAGACCGTGCCCCTGACTTGTGCATCCTGCCGTGGGAGCAGCAGCACAGGGTTAACCCCCAAAACGGGGACACTTAATCTGGTTTCTGCCACCGTATGGGCCTGGCAGCCCTGGCAGGCGTGCGGTGGTGCTGATGCCACGTGGGTGTGGCAGGGGACAGGGCCAGCAGCCCCGGCACTGACCTTCCACTGCCTGGCAGGGAGCAGCTTAGGGAGGCTGGGAAGTGATGAGGCACAAGGGCCTCGGGTGGAGGATTAGGGGCTGGCAGATGGGTGAAGATCAAACATTTCACTGCCCCTTGTTTACAACACCCTCCTGGGCCACCAGGGACCATGGCACGAGCTCCAGCTCTGTCCCGCCTTGGGCTGGGGCAGGATGGGGTAGGGACACATTTCCCATGGTTTTGGGGTGTCCCAATGGGGATGGACAGGTTCCCACCTCGCTGTGCTGCATCTTCACCCCAAACAGCTCTGCAGTGGATGCTCCCAATGACCCATCCCATCGCATCCCATCCCACCCCACCACAGAGCACTGGGATGAACTTGCTGTCAGCCACGCTGCTCACCCTGAGCATTCCCGCAGCCCGGCGGTGTTTGTGGTGTTTACACCACCTCAGTAATTACTTTCCTTCTTTTTTTCTTTAATAAATACGGATGTGCCACAAGTAAACTCCAGCGCAATAAAACCTTTCTGCTGGATCCATAATTAATCACCGAGCTGGGCGAGGCGGGGGAGAGCAGGCGGAAAACCCTCCCGCCGGCGCGGGCTGCGGGGCTCGCACTCGGCTGGGAGGGACGTGAGAACCCGTGGTGGCAGCTTGGGGACAGCCCAGTGCCCTGGGGACCATGGCCGAGGGTCCGTGGGTGGGCAGGGCTGTGGTGCAGCCGGGTCTTGGCTTCCGCTCCCAGCAGTGCTGGCACATCTGGACTGAGCCCTCCCCTCCGCTCCCTCCCTGCCGGCCCCGCAATCCCGGGATGGCCGCCGTGGCCGCGGCTGAGCATCGTCCCCGGGGATGTGGCCGGCTCCAGATGGCCGGTGGGCACCAGGTGCCGGGGCCGGAGCGGCAGAGGGTGGCTCGGGGTGACATCTGCCGTGCACGCGGCCAGCTGGCCCCGCCGCCTGCCACCATCGGGGGGGGCACGGCCCTGCCACCCCCAGAGGGCGGGGTCCCTGCATGCACCGGAGGGGCCGCTCCGGGCACATCCTTGGCTATGCCAGCCCTGTCCCCACCACGTGCAAGCTGTCCCCTCCACGCCCTGGGCCACCACGGGAGTGTTGGCACTCTCCTGGCACCAGAGAGCCCGCTGCGGGCACGCACCCCGGGGAGGGTTAATCCCTGCAGGGGACCGGGGGAGGCTGGTCACAGATGGGGAGTGTGAAGCGGAGAATGACGCTGGCGGTGGCAGGGCTGGCGTGGGGACTGGGCACACCTGAACCCTCTGTGGGGAGGTGACACCCCCCGGCACTGGGGGGTGCTGGGTGTGTGGGGAGCCTCCTGCAGCAGCTCTGGGGGGAGTGGAATGGGGAGGAGGCGTAAAATGGCAAGGGAGGGTGAAATGGGAAGGAAGTGTGCAATGGGGAGGTGTGGAACACGCAGGGGTGTGCAATGGGGACACACTCGTGTGATGGGGAGGAACCGGGGAAGGAGGTGTGTGACGGGGAAGTGTGCAATGGGGAGGAAATGGGGACAGGGCCGTGCCATGGGGAGGGAGCTGTGCCACAGCCAAGAAACACGGAGGGATCTGTGCCATGGGGACATGAGAAATGGGGATGGAGTCGGAAGGGAGCTGTGCCACAGGGAGGGTGGCGTGTGATGAGGAGCTGTGCATTGGTGAGGAAGTGGGGAGGGAGGAGTGCGGTGGCAGTCACACAACGGAGATGGGGTTGTGTGATGGGGAGGAGGAAAATGGGCAGATATGAAATGGGGATGGAGGTTGTGATGGGGAGCCACGAAATGAGGAGGGAGCCGTGTGATGGAGAAGGAACCCTGTGATGCGGAGCTGTGCAATGGGGAGGGAGCCGTGCAACCGATCCATTGGGGAGCCATATGACGGGAACTGTGCAAGAGTTGTGCCATGGGGAGCTGTGCGGTGAGGAGGGAGCTGTGCCATGGAGAGCCGTGCCATGGGGAGCTGTGCGGTGAGGAGGGAGCTGTGCCATGGAGAGCCGTGCCATGGGGAGCTGTGCGGTGAGGAGGGAGCTGTGCCATGGAGAGCCGTGCCATGGGGAGCTGTGCGGTGAGGAGGGAGCTGTGCCGTGGTGCTCCGGGAGCAGGGCCATGCAGCAGTGTTGGGTGCTCTCGCCGCCAGCGCTGAGATCCCGGCCCCGTTTCCGCTCCCACCCCGCTGTGCCTTGCGGGCTGCGGCTGCGGCCCCGGTGGAAACACACCTGGGGAGGTGGGTGGGGGTCACCCCGGCCGTGCCGCTTCACGGCCTCCATGCACGGCTGAGGAAACACGGCTCCGGCGCGGGAGCAGGGCCTGGGAGGGTCCTGCCATGTGCCACCACGGCAACCTCTGTGCATCCCCGGAATGTCTGCGTGTCCGCAGGGGATCTGTATGTCCCTGGCATGTCTCTGTGTCCCCGAGATGTCTCTATGTCCCCAGGGTGTCTCTCTGCCTCCGAGACGTCTGTGCACTGCCCACACCATGGACGTTCCACGAGTCCATGCCATCCCTCATCTCTGCCCAAATCCCGAAATCCTGCAGACGAGGCACATAGCTCCGGCACACGCAGGGCAGAGATGTAGCACCGTGAAGTCACCTACGGCCGCTGTGACATCAAGGACACCGTGGTAACGCTCCAGGGGGCGGTTTGGGGCCAAATCCCCACAAATCGGGTGCGCGGTGGTGGGGGCGGAACATTCGTGCGCGGAACGTTCGGTGAGTGACGCCGCGTTCCCGCCGGAGTTGTTCGCTACAGGACCGGTCCCCCGGCGCCAGGTGAGGGCCCGCGGGGCTGCGGGAGGCGGCGAGGCTGGGATGACCCCGGGATGGTCCCACAGTCAGGGCAGGCCAGGGCGTGCTGCCCTCAGCCCTGTGCACTGGGACCCGGCCCTCCTTCCCTGCTGGACCCGCTGGCTGCGGGTGCTGCGGCGTGGGCGCGTTCCTGCCCGCGGTACCTCGGGAATCGCGGGGCGCGGGGTTTTCCTGCTGCTGCTCTGGGATGTGCCGTGAGTAGGCTGCGGGCAGAGAGCTGGAGGGTGGGAATCCGATCCGCATGAGAAAAGAGTAAAGCCCGTCTTTCCCTGTGAGGTTGGGGAGGCCCTGGCACAGGTTGCCCAGAGAAAGCTGTGGCTGCCCCTGGATCCCTGGAAGTGTCCAAGGCCAGGCTGGACAGGGCTTGGAGCAACCGTGGAATGGTGGAAGGTATCCCTGCCATGGCAGGAATTGGGACTGGATGGGCTTTAAGGTCCTTTTCCAATCCAAACCTTTCCCTATTTTTTCTTTTGTGAGAAGGGAAGAGCAGTTAGAATCTCGGTCATTATTTGATACCTTTTCCAAATCTCTTTCTCTCAGTTATTTTATGGTTTTCGAAGAATAAAATATTTTTACGATTTTATAAGACTAAAGTATTTTTTTCTGTTTTAGAAACGGCCAGGAATACCTTTGTATTCTCATGCCTGTAAATGAGAAAAGGGGGAAATCCTGCAGGCCAGATTTGCAGTGCTAATTACATCATCAAGCTGTAATCATAGTTGGAATGATGGTTATTCCTGTAATAACTTGGTTTGGAATAGCTCCGAGAAACTCCATGGATCCTTTTACTCCAGGGAATGCATTTTATGCCCTTTATGTTCAGAAAGTGCAGAGGGAGATGGCACAAAGTGGACAGGGGTCTGCAGTGAGTCAGCTCCCAGTTTGCACTGGATTTGTTGTGCTGGGAGCTGGGGAGAGTCCTCCAGCTGCCTTAAATTCTTCAGCCTTACGGGAATGAGGGTTTGGATTTTCCCTTCCCAGGCAGCAGAGCCACATCTCTGCACTGCCACCATCTTCCCATGGCCTCTAGGGACAAACTTTGTTTCCAGGTGCGCTGTGCCAGAGTTTGTGGCACCAGCTATCCCTGAACGAGGAGAGGGGGTAGAAAGCAGCCCCTGGATTCACTTCCCCCTGTCCCAAGTGTCTGCACACAGCATCACCCCCGGTTCTCTGAAATCCATCATTCCCAGGACTGGCTGAAGGTGCAGTAGTCTGTTAATATAATTATAAATATTACTATAATTAAATACAGATTGGTGGGAATGGGGTAGTGTGATTTTTGGAAGGAGCTGGAGGAACAGTGAGAGCCCTGAGAGCATCGGCCACACTGGTCCTGGGAAAACGGCTTCCAATTAATGTCCCTCTTAATGCTGGGGGCATTAACACCTCACCATGGCCACAGGTTCAGTTTGGGGTATGAATTAGGTCGGGTTTTTACATTCTAGTCTCTCCAGAGCAATGGAAAGACGTCACACGAGCTCTGGCGTGACCTGCTTTGTTTTTTTTCCGTGCTGGTGGTGAGTATCAGGAGTTCACACGGTCACCCTGCCCTGGGGCTCTCTGCTCCCCCAGATGTTTCCACCCTTAATCAGAAGCTTTTTTTGCAGAAGCAGAAATTGAGGTTGATTTGCAAAAGAAAATCTGAGCAGGGCCAGTGTCTGGGTGGGGAAATGCTCTGAAGGTGGAGGGCAGAGACCACAGGGCTCCCAGAAAATAAACACTTGTACAGCCTGAGCTGGGGGCAGCCCTGGTGAGCTCTTCCCTGTGGAGCTGCCAGGCTGGATCTCCCTTTTTCCAGCTCTTCCCCACCGTGGGAAGCTGGACTGGGAGGCTCTTTGAGCTGAGCTGCTGCACTAATAGGCATTTATCAAAAAAATGGTAAAAAAAATCAAGTTGTTATTGCCGGCGTCAAGGAAGTGTCACGGACACTCTCAGAGGGTGAGAACTTGTCATCCTGTGCGTGTTTCCTCTTCTCATGGAATCTCTCTGGGGATATTTTGGTGCTGATTGGATTCTGTGCAGCAAATCCCTCTCTCTCCTGCCACAGCCCTGTTCTCTGCTCTCTGCTCCCTGTTGCTGAGGGCTCTGTATGGAGAGGGTGCTCCAGGCTGTGCGGAGGGATTTAGGATCCTTCACAGCATCGTGGAGCGGTTTGGATTGGAAAGGACCTTAAAGCTTATCTCATTCCACCCCCTGCCTGCCAGCAAGCTGGTCTGGTGGAAGGTGTCCTTGCCCATGGCTGGGCGTGGAACTGGATGAGGCCCCTTCCAGCTGAAACCATTCTGGAATTCTATGAAAACTGGTTTCTAATTGAAGTTAGCTGGATTTTAGGGATGTGGAAGCTGTGCAGGGAAAGGTCTCTGTGTCCTGTTCCGTCATGGCAGGGCCCAGGGACGCTCAGACCGCCCAGGATGTGGCAGTGTGAGGCAGGGACATAAATAATACAGTGGGTATTATTCAAATGAAGGCTGCCACTTTCCCTCGGTGGGAATAACCCCCTGGGTAATCCCTGCCCGTACTTATCTGCTCCCATAATTGCTTTCTGCAGAATCACTTCAGCCCAGCCGTGCTGCCAGGATGCTGCTCCCCCTGCTCTTCCCTCAGGTGTGCCGGCCCCTCCGCAGCCTCATCCAGGACCTGTCCCGCTGCAGATGGGATGGGAAGAGGGCTGGCTGTCCCCACAGGGCTCTGCACACAGCCTGGGCCACCTACAGCAGTGACATCACCCCTGTGTTCACCAGGGCTTTGGCTTTTGGTGACAAAGTGGCCATCATTGACCAGAACGGGGAGCACACGTACAGGGACCTGCTCAGCCGGAGCCTCCGCTTGTCCCAGGAGATCTGCGGGGTTCTGGAGTGCTCCAGCAGGGACCTGAAGGAAGAGAGGATCTCGTTTTTGTGCCCCAATGATGCCTCGTACGTGGTGGCCCAGTGGGCTTCGTGGATGAGCGGGGCCATAGCGGTGCCCCTGTACAGGAAACACCCGGTGCCGGAGCTGGAATACGTGATCCAGGATTCCCAGAGTGCTCTGGTCATCGCAGCCCAGGAATTCGTGGGGAAAATAACCCCCAGTGCCAAGAAACTGGGAGTCCCGGTGCTGCCGCTTCCCAAGTCTGGTGGTGATGGATCCATGAGTCCCGCAGCCATGGAGGAGGGTCCCTTGTCACGCTGTTCCTCGTGGAAAGACAGAGGAGCCATGATCATCTACACCAGCGGGACAACGGGGCGGCCCAAGGGTGTCCTCAGCACCCATGAGAACGTGCAGGCTGTGGTGAGTGCTGCTCCCCCTCTGCCAAGCTCGTGCCAAGGTACAAAGTCTTGGAATCTGGAGGGGATTTGGGGTTGCAAACACCCCTTGCCACTGCCGAATTCCTGCGGAGAGCTGTGGGAACGCAGCTCCAGAATCCTCCACGCTTGGAAGGTGAATGCAGAGCAGCGTGTGAGGCTCTAAACCTTGGCCTGCTCATGCTGCAGCTGCATCCCAAGGCAGGTGGATTCTCCTCCCTACTTTCCTGGAAAGCAGAAGGGATGAGACCTGTTGTAAAAAAACCTGATTTCTTTGCAGTTTGCTTTTCTGCCCTGTGACTAGGGAAGAATTTTTGCTCCTGCCTGGAAAATACCTTAGCCCAGCCCAGTGCTGTGTGAAGCCTGTGCATTATTCAGCTCTGTATCCCCAAGGCAAAAAATCCATTAGCTCTCGGAGCCAAGAGGAATTAAAAGTTTGAATAAGCCTGCTGACTACCTCACCACTTGGTTATCAGTGCCTGCAACTGCCACACTGCTGCCATCAGGGAGAGAGGGCAGGGAATGCAGCGCTGCCTCCCAGAGCTGCCGCTGTCCTGGGTGCTCGGATACCGCGGTGTCCCGAGAGGAATGAAAGCCTTGATGGATAGAGCCAGGGCTTGGCTATATTGGGCAAAGAATCTGTTGCCTTACAAATATGCTGATTATTTGGGGGTGGCCAGAGCAGGCCCCATCCTGTGTGCTCCCTGCCCTGTGGAAGAGGGTTGTGAGACACACGACCAAATTCCACTGTTCAGATGCTTTTCTTATTTTTAGGTGGCTGGAAATAAGCTTTGCAGTTGCCAGCGCTGGGCTCTGAAGGGCATTGTTGACCTAGAAACCTCATAATTATCCCTTCAGATAATTATCCCTTCAGAGCAGAGTGTTTTGGAAGCTTGATGCTCCCGTATTTTGTACTAACATGAAACCTACTTTCTGTTTATCAGCGATTTCCTGCTCCTACTGATTATCCCTTACAGGTGCTACAAGCCTGATGTCATCAGTGTCCAAACTATGGCAACAGAATTCTGGGAAAATCAGCTTTTTGATTACTATTTCTGCCAAATCTGCATGTGCAGCAGCAGATTAATATTTTTGTATGTCCTACTTAAAATCATTGTTGATACTTCTCTGTAACGAGGAAGGGCTTTGTTGATTTAAAGACGTGTCAGGATGCTGAAGGTGTTCCTCTGGTGGGAATTTTTCTCATGCTCATCCTAAAGGAAAAATTTTACGTCCAGGCAGGCCTGGCATTCCTGCCAGGGAATTTGGAGCCTGAATACCTCAGGAATACCTCGGGTTAGAATCTTTCCTCCTGCCCTAATGCTGCGCTGTTTGTTTTCTTCTGCAGACCACGGGGCTGGTTCAGAAATGGGAGTGGAAGAAGGAGGATGTGATCCTGCACGTGCTGCCCTTGCACCACGTCCACGGCGTGATCAATAAGCTGCTGTGCCCGCTGTGGGTGGGAGCCACGTGCATCATGTTCCCAGAATTCAGCGCGCAGAAGGTGAGCCCAGGGGAGCGCCGGGCCTTGGAAACCCAGCAGCGGGACCTCGGGCACTGCAGTTAGAGCAGGCCTGGGAGTTAAGTTCCTAAAGATTCCAGCCCCTTCATCCCACTGGCTGTGTGGGGTTCAAAGTGTGTTGGTTGGGTGCTCGGGCCGGGGTAAATGTGCTCTTCCAGAGGGTGCAGCTTGTGGAATGGGAATGCTGCACTGCCTCTCCCCAGCCCTGGGCTGAGGGGTCTGGCTGGGGATGGGTGGGCCCTTCTGTGTGCCCGTCAAGAGCTTTTCCACCCAGAGTTAGGGTTGTTAATTTTATTTTTTAGTGTCAGGAAATGTTCTTTTGTGTGTTAGTGGTGTGCTGCTGGTTGGTTTTTTTAGTAACTTGCATTTCACAGAATCTCAGAGACACTGAGGTTGGAAAAGACTTCCAAGGTCACCAAGTCCACCCTGTGACCGATGCCCGCCTTGTCAGCCAGCCCAGAGCACTGAGTGCCGTGTCCAGGCATTCCTTGGACATCTCCAGGGATGGGGGCTCCAGCATCTCCCTGGACAGCCCCTTCCCAATTTTCCCCTTCCAATCCTACATCTGTAGTGTTTTGTATTACTTTACATGACAGAACGCAGCCTGTTGAGTTTCTTGCAGCCCAGGTGAGGGAAACACTGGTTTTCCTCACTTGCATGGAAACATGGCTCTTCCTCTGTGGAGAAACAAGAGTTAACAGAGCTGTCGGGTTGGACTCAGTGATGTGAGAGAGAGTTTGCAAATCCAGACCTTCTTGCAGCATTTAGGAAAGGTGGCAGGAGGGAAACCTTCAGAGACAGACCAGCTTACAATGCTGTTTCCTATCTGAGCCAGGAAACACCAGTCCCAGTGTTCTGCTTCTCCTTTGTTCCGTGCAGCAGTGGCACACAATGGAAAGAGAGGAAGGAAAGGCACAAGCAGCAGTGAAGGTGGAACAGGTTCTACATTTCCCAGCCCCTGTGATCCAGCACCGTCCATCCACATCTGCCAGTGTCCTGGGTGGTGTCTGCGGTGTCACTGTTAAGGGATAATTGGGTTTTCAGGTGCTGCTGCCGCTCGGAGCAGAAAGGAAATGAGTGTTGTCACTGCAGAATTCCCTGGGAAAGCCGAAGGAGCCTGTCAAGCCTGTGCTTGTAACTGCCAGGCTGCTCTCCCTGTTGTGTTTATCCGCAGGCTGGGAAGGCTTGTCCCACTGCCAGGACAAAGTGCACAGGTGTGGGATACACCCGGAAGCCTCTGGCTGTGCTGCTGCCAGGTGAGGGCGAGCCCGGCTCTGACCCGAGTGACTGCAGGGCTGGGTGATTCTTCATGGCTCGTTTCTGCTTTTCAGAGCAGCAGCCACAGAAAATGTTCACTTCCTTCTTTCTGTCAGGATGGCCTGACACCTGAGCACTGATCCTGTGTGGGGGGACAGCCCCAGAATCGCAGAGGGGCAGCTCTGCACTTCCAGAGTAAATTGGTAGGGTGCTGTGGCAGAAGGCAGGAGGGTCCCTGGCTGCCGCAGCCTGTGCTCTCTCCCTAGTGCTCGCTGGCAAATTGTCCTCCCCTGGCTTTAGGATCGCCCCGAAGGCTCGGGGTGCAGCAGGGCCGTGCGGGAGCGGCGCTGGCGGTGCCGCTGAGAGGCAGGGCCGGCGCTGAGAGGCTGGAGCAGAGCCTCTGGAGGGCGCGGTGCTCCACGTCCTGTGCCACCGGTGATTGATGGTCCCTCGTACCCTTGTGTTTTCCTCTGCTCCCTCCCGACATCTGCGAATCAATGAGCTGACGTTGAGGGATGGGGTCGGGAGCAGGGGAGCGGGACCCCTCTGCTGCCTGCTCTGATCTGAGCTCTCCCCAGATGTGACACCCAGCGGCACTCGGGGACAGCGCCGCTTGACCCTGGAGCTGAACTTGGGCAGGGAGGGCAGCCTGGTGAGGGCTCTCAGGTGCACAGGGGCTCTGAAGGACGGCATTTTGCTTCTCTGGGCTTTTTATTCCCTTTATTTTTCCGAGGGCCTCCCCTGGGAGCTGCAAGTAGTTTGATCGACACTCCAAAGCCAGCACGAGAGGGTAAATAAGGCTTTCTTGTGGAGTTTATTGCAAGCTGCCTTTCAGTTCCACTCTATTTTCACCAGCTGTTTACAAAATGCCCTTTGCTACTGAAATCAGCTTTCAGCAAAGCAGCAGTGGAGGATTTTGCCAAAGGAGCCCGAGTTTTGCCGTGTGCTTTTTTTCCTTGGCTGCACCTTGAGAAAGCAGCCAATTATAGTGTGATATAAAGAAACTCGACTGGCAGCTAAAACACTTGACAGGCTGATCAAAACAAGGCGAGGAACTTACTCTCAACCTGCTGCAGACATATTTAGCCTTGAGTGATACTGGCAGAGGTTCAAGAGAAACCGCAGCAGCACGCCCGATGTGTGTTTGGTTTCTAATCACTAACACTTCATTATACAAAATAAATACTTTATTATTACAGTGTTTATTAAATTACATAATTTGCGGCGTGCCTTATAGTCGTGGATACAGATGGCAGTCTGGTTTTGGTGGTGGGAATAATGCTCTTTTTTTTTTTTTCCCTGAGAAGACATTCCCAGCCCCAGACCACGGCTTGCTTGTCGTTCCCCGCGGTACAGGGGGAGGAGGTGGCAGCTTTCAGACATTTACGTCTGTTTTTGGGAGCTGTCCAAGGGAAGGTTAAAAATCAGGACTGTGGAGTAGCCCCAGTGTCCTGACCAACATCCTTGCTCTCACTAAAACAGCATCTGATGTCTGTGGCTACTGCTGAGGCCACGAGGACTCATTAAAGTGTGCTGAGGTGCCTCAAGCGTGAAAGTTGCTGCATAAAATCAGAGTCTTTCTATTAAATGAGGACATCCATTACTCTGCACTAGCTACTGTACATGTTATAATTCACTTTATAGCACCATCTGTTAAGACTGTCTTGCTTAAGCTTTTCGTAGCATTTTTTTATTGCAAGTTATTAAAAAATACGGCTGCATCTATTAATCATTTATTAATAAAGAGTTTATAAATGGACCCTTGGTTTCCAGAATTAGTCGACTCGTACGTGATGTACTGAGTCCTCTGGTGCTTGTGCTCCTCGGGGTGCAGTGTCTTCACAGGGGGCCCTTCTGCTGCCTGGAGAGCAGGGGAGCAGCATCCCCTGCTCCTGTCTGTGCTTCTGGGATTGGGAATGGCAGGGGTGGCTGTTGGTGGGTGCAGAGCGGTCAGGAGAACAGCACTGAGCCTGGGGGGTGCCCTGCCAGCAGCTCCGCGGGGCACGGCTGCCGGTGCTGTTATTGTTTTATTGGTTTGCAAGGGTGAGAACTGGGAGGGCAGGAACTCCTGTGGGGGCAGAGCGAGCTGCAGCCTCAACATCCCTGCACTATCCTCCCACCATAACCTGCCTCCAGGCTGAGCTTACTGCTCCTGTTCGCCTTTCTCAGCTGCTGCTCACCTGTTCCCGATGCTGGAGTAGGAGTTTTGTGTCCAGGGGTAGGGATTTTAAAGGTGCTGTGCTTGTACAGGTTTGTGCACTTCGGGGGCCGGATGGGTGTCTCTGTTGAGGAAGGAGTGCAAGGTGAGCCTTGCACCGAGCACCCACTGGAGCATCCATTCCCAGTGACTCCCTCCCTGCATCAGCTGAGGCTGCCAGGCTGAGCACAGCCCGTGGTGTGACTGATGCTCCATGGAAGTGTCGGGGAGTCTGCAGAGACAGACCCGGGGAAGCCGAGTGTCCCCTGTGCTCGCTGTGACGGTCACACGCTGATGTCCCCGTTCCAGACCAGGCACCCTTGGGACAGGAGCATTTCGGCACAAGGTGTGAGGTCTGTGTCTGCTTTGTGGGATCCTCTGCTGTGGTTTTTGGCCAAAGACGATCCCTTGTGAGCTTCGACACAGGAAGAGCTTGTCTTTGCCTTGGACAGCCCTGATCCTGCCTTGAGGGAAAGATGTTCTAATGGCAAAAGCTTCCCTGTCAGCTCTCTGCATTGATAAACACGAGATCAGATCCCAGGAGGTCTTCCAGCCTTTTGTGCAGAGTGGGAAATAAGAGTTTTCAAAAACCTGAAGGAAGAAACTTGCTCTGATGAGTGATGGGAGAGGCTTAAGGAAATCTCCACTGCGGGTGACCCAGTTGTGGCGTGCGCTGCCCGCTCGGCTCTGCTGGGCAGGTTTTGAGCTGTGATGTGCTGCCTGTGCAGTGACAGCCCTGGCTGTGCCCTGCAACCCCTTCCATGATAAATATGCCAAGATGCAGATTTCCTGCCCTGCGGTTCCAAGAGCTGCTGCTTCAGTGCCAGCCTTGCTGCGTGTCTGAATTAAGGTGCTCCGAGGATCAAACCCTCCGAACACCATCCCCTGTTTTACACTGCTGCACTCAAAGCCGTCAAAATCATCTTGTTTGGACCCTTCTTTCCAGGGAAGTAGGAGTGCTGTGTGCTCAAAGGTGCTGTGTGATTTGGGACAAGCTTGCCCTGATGTTCTGTGCCCCGTGGCACCTTTTCCCAGTGGTGGGAGGGAGCCGCAGACCTGGCACCGGCTGAGTGGGAGGTGTTGCTCCGGGGTCGCTGCTGCGCCGTGTGCTCACAGCCCTGAATTCCTGAAGGCCAGGAAAGCCTGTGCTGTATCTGGGAGCAAACGTTGTCCTTGCCACTGGTGTTGTCTGTGCTGGGCTGGGTGCTGGGGCTTTCTACCTTGGCTGGGCTGCACAGGGAGATCCAGGGCTCAGCAGCCGCTGTTGCCTCCGGGAAGGAGAAGCGTGCCCTGCACTGAGCCTCTCCCCTGGATCTGTCACTTCTGCAAACATCACTCTGGGCAGCTCTTTTGGTTTATTTTTAAAAGAAAAGCAAATCCAAGCAGAGGAGCCTGAGCTCCAATATCCAGGCACGCTGGGGATCGCGGCCCCCATCCAGTTTCAGCTGGAGAGAGACTGAAAGTCTTTTCATCTGTTAATGGGAGGCTTCAGAGGAGTAATTTTATTTCAGACTCAAAGAGGAGTCGGTGGAGGGAGGAGCAGGTCACTAGTGAATGGATTATGTTTGATCACTTCTCACAGACCTGGCTTTAAAAAGTTAGAGGTTTTCTTCCCGTCTCCCCAGATCTGCCGTCTGTCCTCAGCATCTGTTCCCTAGTAATGGCTTTTGATGTGTGTGGGGAAATATAAAAAATGGAACCAGAGCCTGTCATATTTACTTATATTTCCAGGTCCCAGGGAAAGCACTTGCTCCTTTCAGTATGCCTCCAGCATAGGAAGGGTTTAAAAGCTTCAGCCTGGAATGCAGAGGGGCCATCAAACCGTGCTGATGAATAAATGATTAAAACCAGAGTCACACAGAGCGCAAACAGTTTGGGGTTATAACAAACATGAGACGAAGCCACCGAGGGCCTGATTTCTCTTTGAAGAGAAGAATGTTTCTCTCTCTCTTTGCACGTTGCTCGTGAAGTGTTGGAGGCTCAGTCCTTGGGAGAGAGCAGAGCTCCCCTTGGTGCTCTCCAGTCTCATGTGCCCACCTGCTTTTCCGGGATAATTTGGTGTCGGATGTGTGTGCGTGGTCCTGCAGTCCCTTTGCTGCTGCTGTTGAGCTACAGGAGCTTCCCACCCTCGTGTTTGGCACAGGGTCTCACCAAACAAGCAGCTGCTTTGGCCACAGCCCTGTTGCTCCCGCAGATATTCCGGAAATCACCAGCATCCCTTTCCCTCGACGGTGCTTCCCTCATGGCAGCAGTCGATGCAAAACCCAGACCCATCTCCCCAAGCAAGAGGGAAGTAAAGGGCTGAGTTAACCTTGCATTAGAAGGATTGTTATTTTTGAAAAGGCTTAAAAACATTCAATTACAACTGAAAATGGTACAGTAATTTTATAGAAGAGAGGAGCTGTTGTGTCTGTCAATAGAGGCAGCACCACGGGCTGGCTGTGATCCGTTTGGGGGCTGATGGAAAAATCCATGCTGGTACTTGCTTCCTTTTCAGCTTGCAGTTCTTCTGGCTGGGTTTGGGAATCTTACATCAGCCAAAATCGTACGTGGTTTAGCATATAACTGGTTTTGCCACCTTCTCTTTTCCTTTTGCGTGAGAAGATGCCCAGGTGTTGGATTTGGTGTTTCTGCCTGGTTCATTGCACACCTCCCTCTGGAAAGGGAAAAGTTATTCCCTTTTCTCCTCTGTGCTCACATCTCTTCCTTCAGGTGATCCTAGCAGGTCTGGAGCCGGGTTGGGAAGGTTTCTGTATGGACTGACCACCCCTTGGAGCAGCGTGTATGTTCTTCCATCCTCCCTCACCATCTGTGTGCTGGGAAAAATACATGGGAAAAATTTCCCAGCTGTGTCTTGCTGCGCTTGTTTTGTACCCACTGGTGTAATTTTCTCCTTTTTTTTTTCCCTCTAATGATGGCAAAATCCCACTGGCCAGCTCATGATATGCTATTGAGCAGTGGGAGGGGAGGAAAATCAGGAATGTCATGCTGACAGGAAGGCTCTTGGGAACATTAGGTCTCCCACTTCTCTGCTGGCACAGGCAGCCCTGACCCGAAGCATTCACTGCTGTTATTGCTGGTGGGAAGCTGTTCCCACTCTCACCTTCTTGCAATAGAAACTTTTTGTTTCTAGCCCTTGGTTTTCTTAAAAGGAATCCTGATCCATCTTCTGAGCATATTCCAGAGCTCAGCAGCCCTGGCACACAGTGCCACATTTGTTTCCTGAATCCATGGCTTTTTAAAAGCACGTGGAGGCCTGAGGTATCAGGTGAGCAAAGCAAAACAGAACGTTGAGCTGCCAGTGTCCTGTCCACAGGGAATTCATGTGGTGACAGTGACAGTGGGATAACACCGGGGCAGACGGATTGTGCTGCTCCGAGCCTGACGCTGCCAGACGATGCTGGGTGCTGGAAGGACAAAGCTGGCCCCTTGCACGGGAATGATTGATTAGTCCCAGGTAACGAGGCTTTCCCACATCCTTCTCTCAAAGCGTGGAGTTGTAGTTAGCAGCCAGGAATAGCTGTTCCAGCTGGCTGGGCAGTGCCAAGCCCTCCGGCCAGCTCGGGCTCCGCGGAGCGCTCGGAGCTGCCAGCTTTGTACCACGGCTTAGTCCTGCTAAAACACATGGGAAGGATCCAGATTTGGCTGAGCAGGAGCAGAGCAGGTGGAGAGGTTTGGCTGTCAGCAGATCACCCCGGCAGCTGGTGGCACAAATCCAAAGGCAGCTGCTTATCCTCAGGAAGGGGCTGTTGCTGGGGCGAGCCGGGCTGACACGGAAAAAGCTGCTCCCGTGGCTGGAGTGCGGGAGGGAGGATTTTATCTGAGGCAGGAGCTGAGCTGGCATGTTGGGACAGGGGACTCGGGGGTGCAAGAGAGACTTGCTCAGTTTAGATGAGTTTGGGTTTTTTCAAATCCAAAATCATGTGACAAAAACTCTGCTGCTGGCCAGACTGGAAGTCTGCCTGCACTCCCACAGCTGCTCGGGACTTGGGAAGGCAAAAAAAAAAAAAAATCACATGGCAAGGATTGAACAACCCCTGAGCATCTGTTTGCCTTCAATCCCTTCGGCACTGCCCTGATCCCTGCTCGCCATCACACGTCCTTCCCTGCCCACAGCAATGGTTCTCAGGAGCACCAGGCTGAGAAGAGCAGATCCATTCAGCCCTGGCTTTGGAGAGATCCTTCTCCACCCTGCTGCCTACAATGGAAAGGATATTGGGGGAAAAGGCGGCTGGGAGGAGAATGGGGGAGGTTAGAGCCCTCTAATTACAATTTGGCCTAATCTGGCTGGTAGGGATCTTGCTGGTGAGGGGGTTTCTGCAGGGAGTGAAATGTTCCCTCTTTGGGCACAGCACCCATCAGTGCAGGAAGTCACATTCCAGTTCTGCTTTCCTTTTCCCAGGGGATCTTGGAGCGCTCCTGTCCCACCTCCCGAGGTGTCCAGTGGGTTTCCACCTTGTGCATTCATCTCTCCCCACCGAGGGCCATCTCTGGGCTGGGAGGCAGCGGGAGCTCCCTCGTGTTGGGTGGGTCAGTGCCTTCGTGGACGTGTCCTGCTCTATTAACAGCAACCACCCAGTCTGGCAGGGTTTTTTCAGGAGCTGATTGTTCTGGAGCAGTGGAGTGCGAGATGCGGGGGGAGGCGGCTCCGGCGCAGCCAAGGAGAAAGGGATGAAACGGAGCCCGAGCGAGCAGAACGGAGGGAAGGGGCAGAGTGACAGCATGAAGGAGAATCCCTGGCTCACCTTCAATCAATCCCTGCCTTCCCTCACTCGTGTGCAGCTGAGCGTGCGTGGGGAGCGCCGAGGCAGCGCTCGGTGTCAGGAGCTGTTAGGGAATACATTTGTCACCGGCGGGGCAGGGACCGCAGCACGGGGAGAGAGGCGCCCGTCAGCGGCACCTCTGATTTATTGATGGCTTTGGATCGCTCCTGTCTCGGGAAGAGCTCACCTGGGGGGGAGAGTGGCGAGGTGTGGGAGGAATGGGCTCGATTGTGACATTTGTGGCTCTGACTCGTTGCTGGCTGCTCATTCCAGAGCTGGGTCTTCGTCCATGTCCCGGCAGAGCTGGCTGCTGGAATTTGTCCCCATTCGTGGTTCCCACAGGGAACATTCTTCTCAGGAGCAGTGTGGTTGGTGTAGTGGCCCTCCTGAAAAACTGCTGTCTCTTGCTGTCCCTGGTTTACCTGTGGATTCTGATGGCTCCTCTGAGCTTGCCGGGGACTCGGCTCTCTGCACCCATTTTCATGGAGTCTCCCTCTTCCCGATTTTGCCATCCCATTCAAAGCGTTTTTGCCTCAGAGGTTCGAGTCCCTGGGCTCCTACCTGTGTATTGTGTATCAGATGTGGCTGTGTCTTTCCAAAGAAAAGCTCCCACGCTTTGGAAAACTGGTGGCTTTGTGCAGCCTTTGAAGAGCCGTGCAGGAGAAGGGAATGAACTGATTCTGCCACAAGCTTCCATCTTAGTAAGCAAATTCTTGGCTGCAACATGACAGGGCTAAAAACTGCCATTTCCATCATCTCAAGAGTGTGGTGGTGGGTGGGGGATCCACTGGCGGGATGAGAGATGAACGTTGTGCTTTGGGAAATAAGGAAATTTTCATCAATAACTTCGATGAAAGTTGGGATTTTTTTTCTGGACATGGATGAGGGGCACACAACAGCTTCCAGCTGTTTGTACTGACAAGAAATCTGAGACAGCAAAGGTGTATTTTCATCCATGTGTGTTCCCTTCTTTCCCAGGTGTGGAAGAAGCTCCTAAGCTCCCAAGCTCCCCGTGTCAGTGTGTTCATGGCAGTGCCCACCATCTATGCCAAGCTGATGGAACATTACGACGAGCATTTCAGCCAGCCCCAAGTGCAGGATTTCATACGTGCCTTTTGCCAGGAGAACATCAGGTGGGTGAGCTCTGGGCAGGCTCACTGCATCCTGTCAGCATCACCTCTTTCAGTGCTGGTTGTTGTGCTTTGGTGTCTCTTTGACAGGAACAAGGGTGACATTATTTAATTATGAGCCACTCTTGCATGGGAAAGCCAGAAGGGGCTCGTTATGTGTGTCACCCTGTGTAACACATGGCTGAGGACTTTGTCCTGCAGGCTTGTACTCCAGGATCTCTTTTAGGAGACTGTCCTGGCATATCTTAAACCCCATATCAGACAGAGAGTGTGAGGGCCATCTTTGGTCCTGGTTAAAAAGCTTTTGGGGCTGCGGGTTTTACGCAGAGCAGTAAAGCTGTGCCCCTGCATTAGGCTGCAGATTCCCTGGAGCAAAGGTGATCTTGGATACTCTCTGAGCTGGGCTTTCCCTGTGCAGGTTAATGGTGTCAGGCTCCGCAGCCCTGCCTGTGCCTGTCCTGGAGAAGTGGAAGAGCATCACGGGGCACACCTTGCTGGAGAGGTATGGCATGACTGAGATTGGGATGGCACTTTCTAACCCCTTGCATGGAGTCCGTGTCCCAGGTAGGAGTCTCCCGAGGGTGCGGCTGTATGGAGGCGTTTGCTGGGAAGTGGTGTGGGGTTTGCTCTGCACAGGAGTGAGGAGAGGCCACGGGAGGAACCAGGGTGCTGGGAATTGGCACTGGGAGGCCAGGACGTGGATAGTGGCTGCTGGGTTTCCCAGGGATCAGAGCTGTGTGTGCAGAGCTCGCAGTGGTGCCCGCTGGCCTGAGCACACTCCAGACTGACGCTTTGCTACTTCCAGAATCTTAGTGAATTGAAGGAGCGTTTCTCCAGCTCCTGCTGCCTGGAGTTGTGTTTCTGGGCGGTGTCACAGAGGATTCTCCGTGCAGCAGTGCTTGTCCAACCCATCAGTGCTGAACACTTAAAATAGGACGTCTGCTCACTCTTATTTTAGTGTGTGTTTCTTGCCTCTTCAGGAATTCAAAATTGTCACACCTCGCTGTACGCTCTGGGCCTGTTCTCTCCTTGTCTCCCCCAGCTTCTCTGAGCTCCGCTTTGTGATTCCTCTCCCTTGCTGTACTTTCTGGAACCTAGAAATAAATCGATCTGAGACACTGCAAATATGAAATGCCCCCACTCTGCCTGTGGTTGGAGCGTGGCCATCTGTGTGCCCACCCTGTGCCACCTGCCTCCCCACAGGCTGTCTGTGCAGGCATGGCACCATATGCAGCCCCCTGGGGAGCTGGTGTTACCCCAGGGGAGTGGCCTGGGTGTCACAGCTTCCCACAGCACCCCAATCCCATGGGATGCCGAAGCTGGGTCCCGCAGGGGTCACACAGGGAGAGGAGAAGCCAAAACTCCCCCTCGTTGACTCCTCAGCCTGAGAACAGCTTGAAATACAAACTCTGTTTTACTTTTGCAGGGTGACTGTCATTCCCTCACCCCACCTCAGCCCGTTTTATCTTCCTCCAGAAGCCCCATCCCTGCAGGCAGGAAAAACAAGACTCCCATATGCAGGAGCTCGAGCTGTCTGTGAGCCCCACACCCCAGGATGACAGGGCAGGCATCATTTCACTGTCCCTGCTTGTATTTGCTCTTTATTGATTTTCAGAAGGGGAAGTGAGTGAAGGCTCCAGAAATTTCCCAGGAGACTGAAAGAGAAAGGAAATAAGACTGAAAGTAGCATGGCAATGCAGAAGTTGGCACCCAGAAGGGCAGCTCCTGCCCCAAAGCTGGTGTCCGTGCTCCTGAGGCATCAACCCTGTGGGTCCGGGGCTCTGCAGGGGACCTGGCGACAAATCCTCTTGTGCAGCCCAAGCAGAGGGGCTGGGGACTGTCACTGCAGCCCCATGCAGGGCCTCCTGCAGCCCCGAGAGGGGAGAGAAGTGTCTCACAAAGGTGGGGATCAGCAAGAGACCGTACAGAAAGGAGGCAATAATTGAATAGGCTTGATTAATTTATTTCGGGAAGTGTCAGCTGGGAAGCAGATGGGTGAAGCTGAGGCATAATTTAGTGGAGCTGTGAAAAAGCTTTTGATCTGGTGCCCTGTGAGAGGCTGGCTGGGAGGGCACCAGGTAGCACAGAGCATCCCAGAGTCAGCTGCTGGTGGCTGGGAACAGGCGGCATCCGCCAGAGGATTTCTCCTGGAGTGGGAGCAGCACACGTCCTTCTCTGCTGCTCTGACCTGTTGGAGCGAGCCCAGAGGAGGCACCAGGATGATCAGAGGGATGGAGCAGCTCTGCTGAGAGCACTGGGGTTGTTCAGGCTGGAGAGGAGAAGGCTTTGGGGTGACCTCATTGTGGCCTTCCAGTTCCTGAAAGGGCCTGCAATGAAGGCGGAGAAGGACTTTGGACAAGGAATGGAGTGACAGGATAAGGGGGAATGGCTTCACAGTTCAATTTAGGTTTAGATTAAATATTAGGAAGAAATTCTTGACCTTGAGGGTGGGGAGGCCCTGGCCCAGGGTGCCCAGAGAAGCTGTGGCTGCCCCTGGATCCCTGGCAGTGTCCAAGGCCAGGCTGGACAGGGCTTGGAGCAGCCTGGGACAGTGGGATGTGTCCCTGCCCATGGCAGAGGTGGAACGGGATGAGCTTTAATGTCCTTTCCAAACCATCCTGTGATTCATGAGCCACTGAGGAGAGATCCTTGCCCCCTTTCAGACACTTGGTGTGGCAGGGGAAGGGTCGAGTCCTCAGACCCCGCCCATCCTGCCCATGTCCCTGCTGGTGTCACCAGCAGTGTCCCCACTCTCCACCCGCAGCACAGGTCTGGAGGGGCAGGGCTGGGGGTGTGGGCGCTTTAATTTCCAGAAGCACCAAAGATGAAAGATTTGAAAGATAAATGTTTGCTTGTATATGGTTAAAACCCTGCTTAAAATGCCTCTGTTTTCACCAGCTCTCATTCTAATCCCCCCTGGTGCTGTTACTGTGAAGGGAGATGAATAATTCATGGCCGGAGAATGCCTCACTGGGCCTAATCACCACTTTAATTGGAGGTTTAGATCAGAGGCAGCTAATAGCTGCTACAGCGGGGACTCCGTGTATTGTTGACAGTGAGATCCTTGAGTGCCTTATCGTTGGCCTGTTCCAATCCTCCCGGGACACCGCGGCGCTGAACAGCACCGAGCTACCCAGATACCGAAGGACACAGAGCACGGGGCCAATTAAATTTATCTGGGAAGAGCTGACAACTTTTTTTAAACAGAGGAGAACGGGTGAGAGAGGAATGGTGTCACCCCCTCCTGCCTGCAGCCCAGCGACACAGCGGGCGTGGTGCCAGCATTGCTTAACATCCAGGAGCCTGCAAATTGCGGGGATGGAGAGGGAAAGGAGCGGGGATTCCTCCCCGGTTTGCCCTCAGGATAACGGCTGGGCTCAAAAGGAAGCCAGTGCAGAGTGCTGATCCCTTTCTGATCACCCCAGTTGTGGTCTCGGTGAAGGTAGAGCCTCCAGTGCTGTTCCTTTGGGAATGTAGGCCCAAATTCCTGCTGAGCTGTTGGAGTTGGCCCAGGGTGTATTTTGACACGGTGGATGGGCTGGGAAGCTCTAGCCATTGCTTCTGCACAAATTCTATTAATCCTGTCAGGTTTGTGGAGCTCCAGTCAATGGTATGAGCTTTCTCAGCCTCTACAGATGTTGATCTCGAAGTTTGTCATTTTTCCTAAATACCAGAAAAGCTCCTCCAGACAGAACATAAGGAAACAGCTCTCCCCCAGGGACTTATTTCACATGCTGGTTTTATTTTAGCCAAGCAGGAGAGGAGCTGGTGGGGCTGTGTTATATCCGTGATCTGAAACTCTGCGTGGGGAACGCATCACCTCCTCTGTGCCTTCGGATGTGCCAGCGCTGTGCTCATCATGGTTCCCCATTCCCAAAGGCTGGGACCAGCAGTGGGCCCTGATCCTCGAGTCCTGTGGCGCATGAATCACTGCCCATTCCCATACTGAGGTCAGCAGCTTGCATCCAGGGAAGAAGCGTCTTCCAGGAAGGAATCCGGCTGATCTTGATTTGAAAAATTCCAAGTCTGTGAGAGCCCCTGGCAGTTCCTTGCATTGGTTTCTGCTCCCTCCAGGAGCTTTCCAGGACTGACTTTGTGGTGTCTGCCCACAAACGTGCCGTGTTTTGTGGGCAGATTGGAGTCTGTTCACACACGGTGCTTTTCACCCTGAAGAAACTGTTCCCATAGAAGTTTAGAAGGCGGCTCCAGCAGCCTTCCATGCAACACTGAGAGTGTTTTCTGCGACTTGTTACTTGCTTTGAGGCCTCTTGGAGTCTCCCATGGCAGGTGCAAGATTGTTTAGAACACATATGGTGTGATTTTCAGGGTTGTCCTGTGCAGAGCCAGGAGCTGGACTTGATGATCCTTGTGGGATCCAACTTCTGTGATTCTCATTCCATAAATACCTCGGCGCGGTACCTCAGGGCACTTCTGGCTCATTCTCCCTCCTGCCCCTGCTGCATCTCTCTGTCTCTGAGTCCTGGCAGTGTCTGGCCAGGAGGAGAGAGCAGCCCAGGGGTGCGGGTGGTGAGGGGAGGGCCTGGCTGTGCTGGCTGACCAGAATGCCAAAGGCAATTCTGAGCGGAGCAGACACGGATCACGGAGCTGCCACATCGCTTTGTGTTTATTTCCAGCCAGATTTGCTAATTGTTCGGGTAGTTTCACTGCAATAAAATCTCACTCCCTCATAGCCCATCTGCTCTTGGCTGATCCTGCAGGGATGCCATAAATCTGGGCTACGACGACATATCCATTTCCATGGCAACTGACCAATGTAGCAGATAAAATCATGATGTCACGGATAGCAGATCCCCAGGGCTTCGACAGGAGAACGAGACCAGGACAGGGAAAATGCCACTTGAACCCAAATGCCTGAAATGCAAGTGGCAAGAGGAAGACAGGGCTGAGCTCCAGGTCCTGCACACGCTGCTCCAAGGAATTCCCAATGTCAGGGTGATGCTGGCAGACCTGGGAAGCATCAATTGAAGGCTCTTCAGGGGAAAAAAATGGATCATTCTTTAAGATAAAAAGCACAGTTACCAATTTATAGAATCACAGAAGGGTTTGGTTTGGAAGGGATCTTAAAGCTCATCTCGTTCTATCCCCCTGCCATGGGCAGGGACACATTCCCCTATCCCAGGTTGCTCCAAGCCCCATCCAACCTGGCCTTGGACACTGCCAGGGATCCAGGGGCAGCCACAGCTTCTCTGGGCACCCTGTGCCAGGGCCTCCCCCCCTCACAGGGAACAATTCCTTCCCAAGATCCCATCCATCCCTGCCCTCTGGCAGTGGGAAGCCATTCCCTGGGTCCTGTCCCTCCAGGCCCTTGTGGAAAATCTTTCTCCAACTGAAGTTCAGGCCTGTCCAGTCCTCCTGAGCCTCAGGTTGCTGTGAGCTGCTGTCCCTCTCCCTGCTCACAGGGGATGAAGGTCACAGGCCCCATTTTGCCTCAGGAGCTGTGTGGTGCTGTTGAGATGCCGAGTGAGAGCTGCTGAGCCAGCCCTGCCCATGCCACAGGTCACAGAACAGAGCTGCCCTCCCTGCTGAGCTTTCAGGTGCTCCCCAGCAAGAACAGGCACTAAACCAGGGGGTGGGAATGCTGCAGGTTGGGGGGCTCTGGGTCACAGACCCAGCATGGAGCTCAGCAGTGCTTGTTGTGACACCGTGTCAACTCCTTGGCTTTGAAATTGAAACCTGCGGAAGAACAGTGTGGTTTTGATCCCTGCTTTTCTCCTGTGATGTTTTCTATCCCGTGTATTGATGACTCCTAAAACCGAGATAATCCCAGGCAATTCTCAGCTGTTAAGCCTTTGCCTCCCCTGTCAGGTGCAGGCTGTAGAGGAGCAGCGTAATCGCTGTGCTCACTTTTCACAGCTTTGTGGAGGTTTTGTGGTGTCTTTAAAAAAAAAAAAAA
>VZRN01006223.1:186539-222166 GCA_013397935.1 Dasyornis broadbenti
AAAAAAAAAATTAAGAAAAAGAAACAGCTTCGTTGCTGAGCTCTGAAGCTGTGCAGATGTCTTCAAAGACTGGCCAGGAGAGACTGTACAGGGCTGGAGACACGTTTGTTTGCCAAGGCGTTTCCAGCACTGCCTTCCCAGCGAACAACAGCACCATCCCGACATTTCCACGCACACACACGGTGGGATCGCCGCCTTCCTGGAGGGACACCCCCTGCTAGGAAGTTCTTTAGTGCCAGCACAGCCTGCAGATGCCATTGATAGACGAGCAGCTGCTCTTTTGCATCCTTAATTTTGTGATTTCCCGGAGGCTGTGCACCATTTCCATGCTGTTCTCCTCCGCAGGTTCCGTGGGCACCCCGCTCCCCGGCGTGCAAGTGCGCATCGCCAGCGAGACCCTGAAGGATGGAGCTCGATCCTACACCATCCACGCCCAGGGGGATGAAAACAGCACACAGGTACTGCTCAGCCGTGCTCTTCACTGCTTCCCTTTGAAAAGGTCTTCATTCAGGGAAAGTTCTCTCCTTGCCAGCCCTTTGAAACCCTGAGGAATGAGGCTTGCACTGCTCTAATTCCCAGGAGTTCTGTGTCACTGAGTTTCTTGTACTTTTTTTGTGGGTTCCTGTAGCTGTGGTGCTTTATGGACTGCACAAGTGCTGTCCATACAATCGTGGAATGGCTTGGGTTGGAAGGGACCTTAAAGCCCATCCAGTGCCACCCCCTGCAATGGGCAGGGACCCCTTCCACTATCCCAGGTTGCTCCAAGCCCCATCCAACTTGTCCTTGGACACTTCCAGGGATGGGGCAGCCATGGCTTCTCTGGGCACCCTGTGCCAGGGCCTCACCATCCTCACAGGGAAGAATTTCTTTCCAATATCCCATATGAAGCGACTCTGTTTCAGTTTGAAGACCAGGTCTGGCGGAAGGTCTTTGTCCATGGAACAAGATGAGCTTTAAGGTCCCTCCCGACCCAAACCATTCTGTGATTCTGTGGCTGGAAGGGTGGTGCTGGTGCCCTTGGGGTTTGCACTCGTTTTGGAACAGCATTGAGGGAACCCCATCAGGTTTCCATGGAAGCCCAGCTCCATGCTGAGCTCCACATGATAACTGCACCTGCAGCTCTGCTGTGCCAGGGGTCAGGTATCGGGGCTGGGGCAGCCTGAGCCGCCCCGTGTTGGGGTGCTGGGTATTCCCTGCTGGGTATTCCCTGCTGCAGCCCCAGCCCAAGGTCCAGGCTGTCTCTTCCCCCAGAAGTGGCTGAGCAGGGTCTGCATTCCTGCCACCTCCCCTCCACATCCTCCCTGCGGGTGTTGTGCTGCTCCGGCAGAGCCATCCCCCGGTGATGTCTGGGCTTGGCTGAGCAGATCAATGCTGTGTGTGAGAGAGTGACCCCAACAGCGGCACCGCGTGGGTGCCCACAGGCGGCTGTGAGATCCAACCTGAAAGAGGTTCCTTCACTCCTTCCCCTGGGAAATGGCTTCTCATCCAGCCACCTACATGCTGAGGGTCTAAAAGGAGGCACTGCTGGTGTAAGCACTGCCGAGAGGCTCAGGAAAACCTTTTTTTGTCTAAATTATCTGGTGGCAGGTGGAGGAGCCAGCAGGACCACGGGCAGCCCCGTGGGTGGGTTGTGCTCAGGTTTTGTTCTGTAAGATGCTGTAAGAGCTGGATCCACCCCAGACATGTAAAACAGCCCAGGGGACAGCTGAGAGGGACCACAGATTGTGGCTTTTATTAAAAAAAAAACCCCTCATTTCTGCTCTTTGCTCTGTGGCACTGCTGTGGCGTGGCTGAGCAGTGGGCAAAGCAGGAGACTCCCCCTGTCCTGTTTTTGTCACTTCCCTGGATGTGACACAGGTTGTGTTTCACAGGTTTGTCCTCTCATCCCAGAGTTTGCTCTTGGCCTTTCTTTTTTCCACTTGTATGGAACTGAGACATGAAATATAACGTGTCCCTTTTAATAATGATCCTATAATGCTTTTTTCCCCTCAGGGATCCCTGGGCGCTTTACAAATTAGGTCTCAGACACCAGAATCCCCAAAGTGCAGCTACTTCCAGGATGAAATGTGGATGTTGTTCTACTGAATTATGAGAGGAAAAAATATGGAATGTTATTTTTTTCTGCTCAATACTCCTTCCCCTTCCTTCTCATTGCACGGAGTGACCGGAGAAGGGGTCAGCTGGTCTGTGTCTGGTGCTGGAAGCCCACCACCTCCTCAGGGCTTCACTGAGCTGGGATTCACGTAACTTCCTCTTTTCTATGGCTTCAGGCTGCTTATTTTGGGGGCAGAGGAATTGCCCTTTATCCCAGCGATTTCTCACATAGACACTCCATTCCCCGGTGTGGGTGGCTGAGGTCCATACCCAGGGCTCACAATTCTTCCAGGAGCTCCCACCAGCGCTGGCGTTGGCTCCCTGCCCCTCGCTGATGGTTCGCTTTCCGTCAGGCTCTCCCTGGGGATCTTTTGAATGTTCTGGTGAATTCTCAAGTCATCAGCCGGGGAGGGTGTGGGGAGATGGTAATTTCCTTCTGGGCGTTGGCTCAGGGGTTGGTTCCTCTCAGAAAAGCTGTCCCCATCTCACCCACTGTTCCTCTTGTCCCAGCTTAGCTGGGAGTTTCTTCAGGCTGAAGGAGAGCAATAGTTCCATCTGTTCAGGCCACCCTAGGAGAGAGTGGCTGGCTGGGTACCTCCAGGACTTCCACAACATTTCCAGGCGCAGAGCAGAGCCAGCTGCCTCTGTCCCTGGGACTGTCACAAGGTGGGAAAAACAGTCCCTGCTCCCAGCGTGTGTTGGCACAGATGGATGCGTGGAGATGCCAGGAGTCTGGGTTTTATATGCCCTGGGCACGGAGTGTGACTTTCCCTGGTGTGACCATGCAGGCGGGCAGGTGGCAGCCGTGGTGACAACACCTCTGCTCCCAGGGATGCTGGAATTCCAGGGCCTCACACCTGCGGTCCCAGGCAGAGCCTCACCTGCTCAGAGCCTGCCCCAGACACTGCTGCTGGCACTGTGTGCATCATGCTTGGTTAATAATTCATGTCAGGAGAGACAACGTCAGTGGGATTTATTTAAAACGAGGCGGATCTGACAGTCCGAGCGCTCATCACGCTCCAGCAGTCTGAGAAAGGCCTGGCTTTGTTTAAATCAGCTCCTCCATGGCAGAGGGGCTGGCCCAGGGCTGGGAAGAGCTGGTTGGTGTCACCCTGCCTGTGCCACCAGATAACCCCATGGCCTTTTCCTTGCCTCCTGTGAGATGGATGAACAAATCCTTCCTCATCTCCCTCTCAGGAGGGCTCTGAGCCTTGTGGTGGTTGAGGCCTGGAGAAAACTGAGGGGAGACCTCAGGGTCTTCAGCATCCTCGTGAGGGGCGGCAGAGTAGCAGATACCCATCTCTTCCCTCTGGTGACCTGTGACAGGACCCAAGGGAGTGGCTGGAGCTGTCAGGGCAGCTCTAGGTTGGATATCAGGGAAAGGTTCTTCCCCCAGAGTGTGGTCAGGCACTGAACAGCTCCCCAGGGAATGGGCACAGCTCCAAGGCTGCCAGAGTTCCAGGATCGTTTGGACAGGAGCTCTCAGGGACAGGTTGGGATTTCTGGGGTGTCTGTGCAGGACCAGCAGCTGGATCGTTTATCCTGTGGGTCCCTTCCAGCTCAGGATATTCCGTGATTCCATGATTCAAGCCCCATGGGGCTGATTGGATTGGGGTGCTGAGCACCCCGGCAGGAGTTGGGCTCTGAGCCATCTCTCCTCCCCGGGCTCCTTCCAGCAGGTGATCTCTGTGCCGGGGCTGAGGCATTGTCAGGGCAATCTGCCAGGCGTTCACACCTCGGCTCTGCCTGCAGAACCCTCCCGACTGCGAGCAGAGAGCGCTGCCTCTGCCAAGGGAATTGTCTGCGGAGCCTCGCGAGGTCAGCGCCTTCCGCGCTCGCGTTGGGCTGAGTTCCTGCCTTCTGCTCCCACCACAGCAGGCATTCCCCGAGCTGCTCCTTCCCCACTAACACAGTCGCTCCCTTTCCTTTCGTGCCGGTGCCCTTTGGACACGTGTGATCCAAACAGGAGCGGAGGAGGAGGAGGAGGAGGATGAGGAAGGCGTGTGGGTGGCGGGAGCAGGGAGCTGAGGAGTGTTCCTGCTCCCATCCGGTAACTGCCTGAGCTTGCAGCAGGGGACCGCTGTAATTTGCAAAGTTGGTTCCTGGCACACCCTGAAGATCAATAATCTACTTAGCTGCAAGTTTGCTGGATCTCTGTTCTTCCCTGCGTTTTCTCCCGTCCCTTGATTGGAGTGCTGGATTCCTTTCCCACACGTGCTCCAGCCCTTCAGTCTCCTCACATCTCAGGAGCCCTGTGCTCCATTCATCCCATTTGCTCAGGTTCTCAGCCAGCTCCTGTGCTGCTTCCTCTGAGTGTTTTGCACCTTGCTCTGTTTCCGGAGCTGGCACGGAGCCACGTGAATCGGGCTGGATCAGGCTGCCTGGGGCTGCTCCGGGACTGCCAGCACCCGGACAAGGTGCTCCAGCCTGACAGATCCGCTGGCTGCTCCGTCTGCTCCAGCTGAGGATGCGCAGCAGCCTGGGGACACCTGTGACAGGCCAGCGTGGGCAGGAGCTGACAGTCCTGGGACACAGAGCTCGGCCTCCAGAGAGACGCTGTCCTGGGAGTGCTGGGAGAAATGCTCCTCCTCCGACACATCCCTGGGGAGCAGAGGCGTGGAAGTGGATGTCAGGGACAGCACAGCTTTGGCTGCTTTGAGTCATCCCACATTTTGCTCCTGGAGCCCCTGGCATCCAAAGCAGCTCCACAGCTTTCCACCTTCCTTAGGCTGCTGAGCCCGTCTGACCGTTCAGGCTCAGTAATCCTTACCCACAGCCTGGAGTGCTTTTTTCCCTGGGGTTTTTTCCCCTGAATTTTTGGCAGCTCTCCCTGTGGCTGCAGCGCCCAGGAAAGGGTTACAGCTCTCCAGCTCTGAACGTTTCAGTTTGCTTTGTTCAGTGCAATGCATATTTCATACGCTCAGCTTCCCAGCTGGCAGAGGCCTGGAAACCCTGCAAGCTGTCGGGTATTGTCTCTCTCCTTCTTTACTTGTTTGTTTGTTGGGTT
Organism: Dasyornis broadbenti; assembly: GCA_013397935.1. Taxonomy (NCBI): domain Eukaryota; kingdom Metazoa; phylum Chordata; class Aves; order Passeriformes; family Dasyornithidae; genus Dasyornis; species Dasyornis broadbenti. Next base: position 191,641 of record VZRN01006223.1, read on the forward strand.
TTTTGGGTTGTCATTTTTGTTGGATTTCTCTTTTTTTTTTTCATCCCTCCCAAATTGCTCTCTCCCACGAAAGCCCAGCCCCGGTGCTGACAATGGGGGGCTATCAATAGCTAAATGGCTTCACAGCTGTAGCCAAGGCAGGGCTGTAGCCAGGGCTTTTATGGCGAGCAATTTCCTCGTGCTGAGGCTGCGGAGGGAGCGTGGGGACGGATGGGTTGCAGGAGCTGGCAGCAGGAGGACGCTGTGCCGTGGGCTTCCCCCCCTTCCAAAGGTTGTAATTATCTCGTTGTTTATCCATATGCAAGCTGTCGGCCTGGACGGGAACGGGCTGGGCTGTGGCCGTCCCTCCCGAAAGTCACCAGCATCTCTGTCCTCCTCCCCGTGTCCCCTGTGTCCGTGCCATCTGCTCGCAGCTCGCTGCTGCTTGCCAGCACCTCAGCGGGTCTGGGGGCAGCTGGCACTGTCCCCTGTGCTTGTGACCGCAGCTCTTGGCTGTTGATGTCCCTGTGGGGGGACCAGGAGCGGCTCCACCTCGCTCGTGCACATCCCAGGTCTCTGGAGATGCCGTGGGGAGGTGCCCCCTCAGCTGCCAGGGCTGTCTTGGAGGGCTGGGCACCCCTGGGTGCTGTGGGTCTGGGTGCTTGGCACGTGTGTCCCTGTGGGATTCTCCTCATCCATCCAGCTATTCCATAACAGCTGCTGTGACTGTACCTGGCTCTTTTCCAGAGGCCAGAGAGGGCATGTGCCAGCCGTGCCTGGCATTCCTGAAAATGGCCAGGTGTGGACATGACGTGATCACCTGGCCATGGGAGTCCTGTCTCTGGCTGTCCCAGAGGAACCAAAGCAACACTCGGATTGTTCCTTTCCTCTCCTGTCCAGACCTCAGGCTGGAACAATTCGTTCTTTGTCCTCAGTGCTCCTGCACTTCCAGAACAGCTCTCCGCCAATTTTTCACCTGTTCTCTTGTCCCTGCTCCATGCCATCCTCATATGTTGGTACCTCAATGGTGAGCTTTACCTCCAGCATCCCCGTTCTATCTCTCACGAGCAGCTTTTCCTCTGCTCCGTGATCTCTTCCATCAGGCAGTGCGGGGAATGTGTTGTTGAAGGCGGTCTGGATTAGATCTGCAGTTTTTCTTCTATCTACAACCCGAACCCTCAGGATTTCTGGCACAATCCACCTTCGGTAAAAACACTCTGCATTTATTCCCATTTTCCATTTGCCTCAGCTTCTTCCAAACCCCTCACAGTGCTGGACAATGCACTTGTGTATGTTCCAGTTATCATTTTTGTTTCCCCATATTTCTCTCATCTCCTCAGGATCCTGTTTTGTGTCCTGCCCAAGTAATTCAAGAGTCTCCACTTTGTTGCCCAGGCTGCTTTTGTTCCTGTATAAACATTTTAGTTGCTTCTCATTGATCACATCCAGTTCCTTACTCAACTCGGTCATTAATTCCATTTTCAGATGTATTTATATCTCCTTCCTTCTTTCTTTCTGCCCTCTGATTTTTATTTTTTTATAATTTGTGGCCACAGCTCTATTTTATTTCTTCCTGGTAGTAAAAGTGGAGGCAGAGGTTACATTCACATCATGTCCCCTTGTTTCTCAGCTGAAAACTCTTCCCATCCCAGGGACGGCCTCGATCCCGGGAGAATATTTCCTTGCACATTCAAGTTGAATCCATCAAGTGTTCCCTTTGAGCTCACCTTTGTCACAGCACCCTCAGGGGCTCTGTTAATCTCTTTATTGTTGTTTTATGCTTCCATGAATCCCAGACTGGTTTGGGTTGGAAGGATTAATCTTCCCTTGTTCCATGGGCAGGGACACCTTCCACTAGACCGTTCCTCTCTGTAGCTGAGGGAAGATTTGGGATGGACATGGCAGGGAGGTGCTGAAGCCGAGGCTGAGGAAAGAGGAGCAGTCTCTGTCCCAGAGTTCTTCCAGCCGAGGGCAGCACGGGATGGCTCAGCACGGGAAGCAATTGGAGGCTGTGGGGCAGCGCGTGTGCAGTCACAGCTCATCACAGCCTCCCAAACGCCACTTTCAGGGGAGCCTGATGGAAACCAAACCCAAGGTGGGCCACTAATTGAGTCCTTGCCTGGTCCTCTGCCTGCCCTGAGCCCGGAGTCGGCGCAAGGGCCCATCAGGAGCCTTCCCCTAACGAGGAGAGCCGAGGGAGCGGGAAGATGCGCTGACATCTCGCCTCGTTTATCATGCCCAGAAGGCTGCGAGTGCGAGGGATGAGAACGGCAGCGTGGATAGTGTTGCACGTTTAATTTATGGCGCCAATATAGATCAAGAAGTTTTGTGTCCATGGAACAACTGCGGGGAGGACTGACCTTTCCCAAACTTGGCTTGTTTTCTGTCGTGCTTGTGGAATCATCTGGAGCTAATCAGGCTGGTAACTTTAAAAAGTCAGTATTGCCTAAAAATATAGACAATCACTTTTGTTTTCAGTGGAGCAACGTTTGCTGTAAGTAGAGGGTTGGGTTGTTTGAAAATAAGTTTCAGTGTTCCAGCTCCACTGTGCACCAGCCTCGCTTTTAAATTTATAACTCTCCAAAATGAAAAGTAAATGGATTGTGTTATTCCCAGCCCTTTTATAAAAGTTAACATTGCAAAAACAGATGTGAAATGTGGCCTCGCAGATTACAGCCTGAGCTTGGGGTTTTTAGGTTGGGGTTTTATTTTTTCCTTACTCTCTCTGTGCTGTGTCCCCAAGGAGCAGAAATCTGCCTTTTTCCAGCAGGAGGAAAATTGTTCTGTGTCTAAATTGCCTCCTGCCAGGCTTGTGTGGATGCTGCAGGACACAGAGCTCCGAGGAACGATAATGCCTTTACAAAAACATGCAACTTAGCAGGGAATTTTTAATTAGGAATGTGCAGGAAAGTTCAGATTGCCTGGGAATTTGGTAACGCTCTAACAAACCTCACAGTCCTAGGACATCCGTCCCAATACGGCTGTGGGAGATGGTGATGAAAGGCACTGTCAAGCAGGTTATTATGCCCAGCTGCCTTTAGGAGGCAGGTGAGCACATCCTCACCTCCCACACCTGGCCTGGAAAAGCAGAGTCTGGGCCAAGCCTGGAGCTCCCCTGCTCTCGGCAGGTCAGTGGGGGCTGAGCTGGTGGATGCTGTGTTTAGCCTGGAGCAGAGGAGGCTCAGGGGGAACCTTGTGGCTCTGCACAGCTCCTGACAGGAGGGGGCAGCCGGGGGGATCGGGCTCTGCTCCCAGGGAACAGGGACAGGAGGAGAGGGAATGGCCTCAGGCTGGGCCAGGGGAGGCTCAGGGTGGATATCAGCAGGAATTTCCCCATGGAAAGGGTGCTCAGACCTTGGCAGGGGCTGCCCAGGCACGTGGTGGAGTCCCCATCCCTGGAGGTGTCCAAGGCAGGCCTGGATGTGGCACTGAGAACTCTGGGCTGGGATGGGGTGCGGATGGGGCACAGCTTGGACTCAATGATCCTGGAGGGCTTTTCCAGCCTCAGTGATCCTGGGATTCTGGGACAAGGCTCTGGGCCACCAAAGTCCTGAGGGGGTGTCTGAGGGCACAGAGAGGGGTCTGGAGGTGCTGGTGGCAGTCAAGCTCCAGCAGAGAGTGGGGAGCCTGGCAGGGCATCCGTGCTCCACAGCCTGACCTGGGCTGCAGGACAGAGCTGGATCAGCCCCTCAGGCGTTGTTGTAGCATTGCCTGTGCTCTGGTGTGTTAAAAAAGCCCAGCAAACACCAGGAAAAAGTTACTTCCCTGGCAGAGCAGCTGAAAGGGCTCCGTCACTTCCACAAACCTCACATATATAAATTATTGTCTCCTATTAGTCACTTAAGGGCTCAGTTGCTTAATTATTTTGATCACGGTAATCATTTATTTACAAGGTGGGGAAAAATGCCAAGCACTTCCAAGCCGAGCAGCACAGCAGGGAGGAGGCAGGGCTGCAGAAGCATTTCTTTCCTCCCCACGAGTCAAAATGCTTTTGCTTCATGGAATTGTAAACTCCTTTTTAAGGTCCTTCCTGAGAGATGATGCTCTGATCCACAGCCTTTGGTGCTCCCTCAGGAAAGAAGTTCAGCAAAGCCGAGTGCAGGCCCCTGTGCAGAAGAAGGCTTCAGGGAGAGCTCAGAGCCCCTTCCAGTGCCTGAAGGGGCTCCAGGAGAGCTGGAGAGGGACTGGGGACAAGGGCTGGAGGGGCAGGACACAGGGAATGGCTTTAAACTGAAAGGGGGTAGGCTTAGATGGGATCTTGGGAAGGAATTCTTGGCTGTGAGGGTGCGGAGGCCCTGGAATAGATTTCCCAGAGAAGCTGTGGTTGTCCCTGGATCCCTGGCAGCATCCAAGGCCGGGCTGGACAGGGCTTGGAGCACCCTGGGATAGTGGAAAATGTCCCTGCCCATGGCAGGGGTGGAACTGGATCAGCTTTGAGGTCCTTCCAACCCCAATGCTTCCATGACTCTGAGAGTATTTGGGGGCACAAGGAGAGGGAGCCATCTGGTAGAAGTTAAATGTGTCTTTCTAAAATCTGCTCTTTGCAACCTGAAGGTATTTGCTTTTTTTCCTAAAACTCTGTCTTCCTCCCAATCCCCAGCCAGGACCCTGCTCTCACCTCCTCCAACCTCACCTTCCAGCTTCCTCTCTGTGTCTCCCACATGGTTCTGCTCAGGAATCCTCCGTGCCTTCCCTGCTTCCCAGAGAAGGACACGGCACTCTGAGCCTTCCCTAATTCCATTAAAGCCCATTAGAAGCTCCTGTGCCGCAGCTCCCGGAGGAGCGCGGGGCAGAGACCGCAGGAAAACAAACGGCCACTCTGAACAAATCCCAGGGCCCTGTGCCAGGCGGGGATTCCCAGCTCTTTACAAACCGCCCTCCTAATAAAGAGGTAAAATGGGAACGGGGGAAAATATGCATTTTATAATCACCCAGCTTTAGGCCTTCAAAGGATTTATTACAACCTTTTATTTCTATACGTGGAAAATGGAATCTTATCTCGTGAGCCGGCTGGTCCAGCTCGACTGGGTTTAGAGCAGGGAGCTCTCAGACAACAACCTTCAGGGCCACGCTGTGCCTGGGTATTCAACTTGCTGGAATGCGTTAAAAGATGGCTCTGGGAGAGGAGGGGATCCATGCACTCAGCAACTGATGCTTCCAGCAGCTGCTCGTGCCATCGAGCCGCCGGGATTGGAGGGAGAAAGGAAACAACCACCACAGCCATGTCCTGCCATCCCCGCTCCCAGAGCCAGCGGGGTGTACCCGGGGTTTTAGAGGGTTCAGCCACGAGGGGCTGCAGGAGATAAACGCCACGAACCTTGCGTGTGAATTGCTGCTGCTGGGGCGGGTTGTGCCCCTGTGCCACGCTGGGAGCGGTGCCGGTGACACTCGGAGTACAGCAGGCACAATCCTATTAAGATAACGTCACGGCCTCTCTGTTTTACTGTTTGCAAGCCAGCCGTAACATCATTAAATTACACAACAGGGAGGTGCCTGCTGCCAAGGGGCTCTGCTCGAGATAAGATGTGGGTTGAGCCACTGCCAAAATTTGAGTTGATACGACAAGAAATTTGGAGCGGGTTCAAGGCTTGATTCGCAGCAGACATGGCAGGGTGCAGGTAAACACTGGGCAGGATTGATCCCTGGGGCTGTGCAGGTATCCGGCAGCGAGGGCTCCTGGGCAGGATGGGGCTGGAGGGGTTTGTAGCAGCCAGATTTACACCTGCTCCTGCGTTCAGCGCTGACAAGAGAAAGCCAGAGGCTGGCAGGATGTGTAGGTGAAGCTCAGGGAGCTGTTTGCAGGTTCTTACCCCCGCCATGCCCTCCCCTGCCCCTCTGGGGAGTGGGAAGGAGCCCGAACACCAGGGCACTGCTCAGGGAAGCTGCTTGTTTTGTGATGCCGCAGCTGGGCCAGCAGGGAAAGGAGGGAGAAGAAAGAGCTGCATCATAAAACTCCACACAGCCTCTGACAGCCCTGAAAACAGCCCTGCTGGTCCCTCTGAGCTGTGTGTGCAGAGATCCTCTTGTCACTCCAGCCTCCAGGACGGGACATCAGGAAGGAATAACTTTAAAAGGATGCCTTGGAAGCAGTTTTCCATTAGGGAAGCTTTGTTTCCACCACAGGCTGCAGAGAGCCTGCCCTGCCCTGCCCTGGGACTGCCTGGCTCTCCAGCGCTGCTATTACAGCTTTCCCTCGTGGCCCTGTTTCTGGCACTGCTGATTTTCGGGGTCCCGGATGGATCCCGGCCGTTGCAGCAGCTCGAGTACAAAGTGGCTGGGAAGGTGGCTCGGAATTCCTGTTACTGAGGGGTGGAGCAGTGTCCAGGCACAGCTCGCAGGGCCCTTTTCTCCCAGCACACCTGAGTTGTGGATTTAAACTGACAGAGAATGGGGTTAGACGGATATTAGGAAGGAATTGTTCCCTGTGAGGGTGGGGAGGCCCTGGAATGATTTCCCAGAGAAGCAGTGGCTGCCCCTGGATCCCTGGAAGTGTCCAAGGCCAGGTTGGACGGGGCTTGGAGCAACCTGGGACAGTGGAAGATGTCCCTGCCCGTGGCAGAGATGAGCTGTAAAATCACTTCTGACTCAAACCATTCCAGGATTCCATGATTCTCCCTGCAAAAGGCTTGAGGGTACCACTGTCCCACGCATGCTGTGACGCTTGTGCCTGCCCAGTGCCTCATCCCTTGGCCTGCTGCATCCTTCTAATCTTTCTAATTCCCAAGTGATGGATGTGCAGGAGATGAGGCACTGGCTGTGGCAGGCACGTCTGTGACCTTCCTGCGATTCCCCAGTTTCTATAACAGCAGGATATTTGTTGTGTTGCCATAGAAAACCTGCCTGGGCAGGTTTGCAGGGAGCAGGGCTGGCACTACAACCATTCCAGTGAGCCTGGAAGAGGCCGTGTGCCCCTGGGAACAAATCAGAGGCTGTTTCCTGCCACCTCCTCGGGAAGAAAATGAGTGTTAGATTGACAGTTTTGGGGAGTGATGGTTTTTATCTCTGAACGGAGCAGGGAGCTGGGCACAGCCGCTGGAGCATGAGAGTTGGGATTGTTCAACCTGGAGAAGGCTCCAGGCAGAGCTCAGAGCCCCTGCCAGGGCCTGAGGGGCTCCGGGAGAGCTGGAGGGGGACTGGGGACAAGGGATGGAGGGACAGGACACAGGGAATGGCTTCCCACTGCCAGAGGGTAGGGCTGGATGGGATCTTGGGAAGGAATTCTTGGCTGTGAGGGTGGGGAGGCCCTGGCACAGGGTGCCCAGAGCAGCTGTGGCTGTCCCTGGATCCCTGGAAGGGGTTGGAAAAGATCATCCCTTCCCCAAGGATATTTCCTGTGTGTTCTCATGTGAGACCTCTCTCCCAGCAGCTGGGAGGTGTCACCTTGGGCTGTGGTTCCAGGGTGGCAATCCTTGTTTTCACAGAACACAGGTGTTTATTTGGAACACAGGTGTTTATTGGAATATCCAAAGCACCTGGATGAGCCCTTCCACCTGAGGAACGAGGTGCTGCAGGTGGGCAGGGTGTGGTGGAGGCTGGCAAAGGCTGGAGGAGCACGAGGCATGGGTGCTGGGGAGATGCACTCACTGTGTCCTGTCCTAGGTGAGCCCGGGCCTGGAGGGACAAGAGGGGGAGCTGCTGGTGAAGGGCCCCTCCGTGTTCCGCGAGTACTGGAACAGACCCAAGGAAACCGCGGACGCCTTCACGCCCGACGGCTGGTTCAGAACAGGTACGGGAACGGCTCCCCCAGCACCTGGCGGAGGGGACGGGGGCACAGCAGCTCTGGGCAGGTGGGAGCGGGGTTGGAATTGGGGGTGGTAGCTGGGAGTGCAGGCTGGATGTGCTCCCAAACGCTGGCTCAGGAAGGGGCTGCCCTAGTGAGTAGTGGGGGGCGTTTGGGGTCCTTTTACTCCCAGGCACAAAACACCACTGCTAAATGTGTCCCAGGGAATTCAGCTTTGTGGGGTTTGTCTCAGTGTACACAGGGACCGTGTCACAGAATTGTTGACTCCCAACTGCAACAACTCCCTGACGGGAGGGGGCAGCCAGGCTGTGGTTGGGCTCTACTTCCAGGCTACAAGGGATTTGAGGAAATGGCCTCAGGCTGTGCCAGGGGAGGCTCAGGTTGGACATCAGGAGGAATTTCTGCATGGAAAGGGTTGTGCCTTGGAAGGGGCTGCCCAGTGAGGTGGAGTCCCCATCCCTGGAGGTGCCCAAGGAATGCCTGGATGTGGCACTCAGTGCTCTGGGCTGGGTTGGAGTCAGGTTGGAGTCCATGGAGGTCTTTCCCAGCCTCCATGGTTCTGGGATTCTCTGATATCCACAGCTCTGATTCCCCCATTCCCCTCTTTTCTGTGTGTTAGCAGTGCAGTGGTGTCAGGAGTCAGGCTGGATTTCTGATGCCTTCTGCGTAAGCTGATTTATTGAGGGTTCCTGAAGAAGCTGTGATTTATTCTAATTGTTCTCCCGAAGCAGAGCTCACTCTGCCAGCAGTGTCACCGCGAGCTCCCAAGCCAGGCGGGTACCACGGGCTGGGACCGGAGCATCACCAGCCCACACGTGGGGTGCAGGGCAATCAGCTTTAAAAATTTTTTTTTTTTTTTAGTCAACGCTCCTGATGAATATTTCAGCTGCAAAGGAATAGCGTGCATTAATTATTGCAAAGAGATGTCTTTAGGAGAAAATGATTTTGAAATTCAGTTTAATTTCATTGTAATGCGCCGCAAACAGGAAGGGAGTATGTGTGTTTAATTGGCTCTCGGGGGTAAGGCCGGGAAGATGGCATGCCTTTGTCACAGGCCATTAGTGATACAGACTGCATAATGAGGGACTACAATCAGCTCACAGCTGCCGGCTCCTACGGGGAGAGAATGATATTAAATAGAAATCAGTATAAATTAAACTTAACCCTTTCGCCAGCCGAGCAAAGCTCGGAGCTGGAAACAAGGGAGGGGAGCAGAGACAGGAGTGGGGGGTTCAGGGTGGGTCAAGGGGTGCTTGGACAACCCCTGCAGCGCCCAGGTGACCTCCCTGATGTCCCCTGCCCTCGGGCAGGAGGCTTGAACTCCCTTCCCCATCCCTACCCCGCTCTGCCTTCCTTACCTTCCTTTCCGCTCCTGCCTCCTGCTCTGTCTCTCGTGGATATCAGGTCGATGCTGCTGGGTTTTTCCCAAGCCTCATTTATCGAGTGATCCCATGGCCCCATCCTCACCCTGCCTGCCCCAGCCTCATCAGCAGCCTCCGGAGATCACTCAGAGGTGGCAAATGTCCTGTGGTGGTAAAAATACCTTGAGGGAATGAAAGGGGTTGTGTCCTGTCACAGGGATTGGATCTGGAGGGTGAATTATCCCCATTAAGCACAAATTGGTTGCTCTGGAGCCAAAACCATAGTGGCAGGATCCGCCAGAGGTGAATCCTGGCTGCTGCCGGGCTGTAATTCCCCAATCTGCCATTTCCAGGTCATCCAGGTGAGTGTTTCTTAAAGGTGAGGCTGAATGCCAGCACACAGTGTTCCCAAAACCCCAGGAATGGCATTCCCGACTCCGTGCCAGCATTCCACTCACTGCCGACCCTTGTGTGCGTCCCCACCAGTGACCTGCAGGCTGCAGGTGGTGGCCAAGTCCCTCAGGGCTGGGGTTTCAGAGTTATGGAATGGTTTGGATGGGAAGGGATCTTAAAGCTCATCCCATCCCACTCCCTGCCGTGGGCAGGGTCACCTTCCACTATCCCAGGCTGCTCCAAGCCCCGTCTGTAAAAAGGGGAAAAAAACCAGTGACTTTGATGAATTCAAGGTTGTTGCGGCTCTTCTGAGAAGCCTCTGGTGTTGCAGAGGGGATGTGCTGTGCTCCCATCCTCTTTATTCCCTGGGATTTGCGCTGCTGTCTGCCGATCCCTCCATCTCTCATTTCCATCCCAGTGAATCTGATTATTTTTATTGTATTAACGCTGTTGACAGAGCTGCTTAGATCAAAGTCCCCTCCAGCCATTTCCAGGGAGACTGCTGGGTTTCCACCTGCTGTCATACATCCAAGTGGCACCGAGCCCTCGGAGACCCAGCCCAGCCCAAAGGAAAAATGCCTGGGGGCATCTGGCTCCTGGCCCTGCCCAACCTCCCCAGCTGTGCCCGGCCCTGCCAGGTGAGAGGCAGCCTCCAAACACTCCCTCATGGGCTGCTGAGAGGGCAGGAGAGGAGAAAAGAGGGAGGGAAGACATTTTTTAGGATGAAGGTGTGCCCTGCTGTCACACAGGGTGCCCAGGGTGTCACACAGGGTGCCCAGAGCAGCTGTGGCTGCCCCTGGATCCCTGGAAGCGTCCGAGGCCAGGTTGGACAGGGCTTGGAGCAGCCTGGGATGGTGGAAGGTGTGGCAGGGGATGGAATGAGATGAGCTTTGAGGTCCCTTCCAACCCAAAGCATTCCGTGATTCTGTGAGCAGAATCAAACACGGGGAACTGGAGGAATGCAGCAGAGGAACAGCAGCTTCCCCAATCCTCCTGATATTTCTCCATCCCTTGCCATGCCCGGTGCCAGGCTCTGGCACTGCTGGATTGTGTTCTCCCTGCCCAGGAGGCAGAAGAGGCTTTGGAAGCACGGGGAGGGTGCGGGAGCGAGGTGGATGCACACACACCAGGCACTGCCGCTTCCCCCGTGCTTTTCCCTGCCTGCTCGGCGCTTTCTCCAGAGGAATCTGCCAATCCAGGCCTGCTCCCCGGGCAGTGACACGATCCGAGAGCAGCCTGCTCCCCGAGGGAAGGCCAGCTTCCATTCACATTTGCCCATACATCCAGAAAATTAGAATCTGGTGTATTCAGGGAGATTTATTTTCAATTACAGGTTAAGGCCGAGACATGAAATAGCACCGGGTTTGAAAGTAGTGCATAAATCCTGCAACAAATCCATGTATCTCTGCTCCATATAATAAGATTTTATTGATTGCTATATTGTATCTGTCAGAATAAAACTCTCTTAATGCATGCATCAGGATGGAGAAGATAGAGAGCTTGTTGGGAGTAGAATCTGATTCAAGAATCAATGCACTTTGATTAATATGTCGTTAAGAAAGTAAGAGTTATTTAACTTGTTTGATGCACATTTTGGAATGATGACTCATATCTTTTAAATTTCTTGCTTTAAGCTGCTTTTAGAAACCCCCACAATCTTGGAGCTGTTTTTCACGTTGTTAAGTCTTGGTTTATCAGAGTATTTTTGCACAGGTCACAAACGCCCCTGAATCCCATTAATAATAAATCCTCTGGCCCAAAACACTTCCCATATCCTGTTGTTATGGCTTTAGAGGGAGAACAGAGTGGACCCCTGGTGTCTCTTTATTCCTTCTGGATGTTCTGCAGTGAAAGAGGGAACTCCAGGGAAAACAAAACAAAAAACAAAACAAAACAAAAAAAAACAACCCAACAACAACAACAAAAGTTGCTTTTCCACTGTGAAATCCAAGCACCAAGGACAAGCCCTGGCTTAGCTGGGAGCATCCCACTCAGCACTGAATTCCCAGCTTGCTCCAAAAATGGAACATGCTCTTGCTGCAGCCGTGAATCCCAGTCAAGGGAGGGATCCCAGTGACTCTGCCTGGCTTCAGCGAGCTCCTGATGTGTCCCTGGCACTTTCAGACTGAGCTCCCCAGTCCACAGCTGGCCACAGCTGCAGATCCTTGCCATTGCCAGCCCTGGCTCTTTGAGATTCCACAGAATCAGAATAGTTTGGGTGGGAAAGGACCTTTGAGGGCCGTCGAGTCCAACCCCTGTCACAACTGAAGCACCAGGAGCAGCTGGGGGGGCTCAGCCTGGAGAAAAGGAGGTTCAGGGGGAACCTTGTGGCTCTGCACAGCTCCTGACAGGAGGGGGCAGCCAGGGGGGAAACAAGAGACAGGATGAGAGGAAATGGCCTTAGAGAAGGTTTAGGTTGGATATTGGGAAAACTTTTTACTGGAAAGGGCTGTCCAGCCCTGGCACAGCTGCCCAGGGCAGGGGTGGAATCCTCATCCCTGGAAGTGTTCAAGAAACCTGGATGTGGCACTTGGGGCTGTGGTGAGTGGTGCCCGTGGTGCTGGTGCTGGGCTGAGGGTTGGACCTGATGATCTTCACGATCTTTTCCAGCTAATTCCACGATTCTGTGATTTCCACCCCTTCTGCTGGGAAAGGCAAAGCTTCCTGCAGTTTTCCAGCACAGAGGAATGTGGTGTTTGTAGGATGGGCCCTGGGCAGGTCATCCTTGGCCAGGCAGAACCCATCTCTCCTCTGGGGCTGCTCCCCAGGGAGAAGGAGCAGGATGCACCCCCATCCCTCCAGCACAGGCTTTTCCCGGTGCTTGGCTGTCCCCAGGGAGCAGCAGGTGTTTCCCTGCCAGGGGAATTGCTCACATCCGTGGGTGGAGCTCAGACACCTGAAAGAGAAAATACTTGAGGCTGATCAAGGCAGATTATAAATAGAAGTGCATCTAATTAGCATCTTAATCTGCAGGTTTTCTGTTTGTTTGCAGTGGCTGTCCTACTCACAAATCCAGCTAATGCAAATTCTATTTTGAAAGAAATGATTCCTTAATTGTAATGCGTTGAAATGGCGTGATCCCACCGGATGGAGTGGGGGGCTCCTGCCTGGAGGAGCTTCTCTGGGAGTCTGGCAGGGATCAGCTCACGGGTGGGGCAGGATGGCAGCGCCGCCCGTGGGAGCAGCTCAGAGCTGGGACCACTTTCCCACAAATGACGTGGAAGGACGCCCCCAAAAATGCCGGGTGGACCCCAAACACAGCTCCCCATGCTGCTGTAGGAAGGAAATCCCACTGCATATCCAGGGGACAGGAGCAGAAGCCGCACCAGGCATGTGCTGGGCTCACATTTCCATCGAGCCCTCATTTAAGAGGTGTTTCTAAAATTAAAAACATAAAGATGGAGTGTTTTCTAGTATATCAGCCCATATCACCCCCAGATATTCCTTACGCACGCACTACAAACACTTCAGAGAGAGAATTCCCTTTCTCTGCTGCTTGCCTGAGTATTTTATTCCTCCTCCTTGAGGATTCAGTATTTCCAGGTTTGCCTGGCAGCTGGGAGTCTTGGGGTCACCAGGACATGGGAGGGGTGGAACCAGATGAGCTTTAAGGTCTCTTCCAACCCAAAAACATTCTGTGATTCCCTGATTCTATGATTCTATTTCCTTGACTGCTGCTGAAACTGATGTTTTCAGCAGTTCAGAGTGACTTGGGATTTTTGTAGCTGTAAATGAGAGCAGCTTTTGGCACAGAATTTGTTTACTCTCTAAAGCTCTGCTCTCGTCGTATCAAACATCTTGGATGCCAACCCTTTCCTTCTTTGAGAACCCCTGCTACACTGAGGCTCCTTTCCAGAGGCGTGGAGCAATTGCACCCCAGCTGAGAGTCGGTGGGAACAGCAGGCACCTGCAGCTCCAAAATCCCTCTTCTTCTGTGTCTGCTTTTACCCCTCGAGCTGTGCTGCTCTAACTGCCTGGAGGGAGAGTCTGGAACGAGCCCCTGCCTGCTGGGAATCGTTCATCCCATCCCATCCCATCCCAGGGATTTAGCAACAAATCCTTCCCTGTGAGGGTGTGAGGCCCTGGCACAGGGTGCCCAGAGCAGCTGTGGCTGCCCCTGGATCCCTGGAAGTGTCCAAGGCCAGGCCCCAGGTCACTGCATGGAAAAGAAGAGGTGATTTTCCCTTTTGCTAAGGTTTGATCATCCCTCAGTGGCTGCAGGGAGCAGAGGGATCTGCTCTAATATTTTTATTATTGCCATTATTATTTTTTGTTACCACACTCTTCAAAGCTCCACCAGCCACGTTCAGCTGTGCAGCCACACCTTGGAGCATTGACTTATTTATTACTCTTTTGAGTTTTCTTTTTCATCTCGTCGTCTGCGGGGATTTCCATAAATATTTAAATGCTAATGTGAAAAAAAGAAGCGTTTTTCATTTTTACTTACCCATTTTCTTTTCTGGCTGGTCCTCTGGGCAAACCCATCTGCAGTAATTCAGGCTGGAGGAGCGGGGGGGCCCTGCTCAGCCTGCTCGTGTCATATCAGTCACCCATGAGCTCCTGCTAATGAGGGCTGAACCTCCAAACTCTTGGCTGCCTGGTTTGCAGAAACCTTCCAGGTTTGCCTGGTTTATCCACTGTTTTCCATCGGGGCCCCCTCAGAGCAGGACGTGAGGCCTGGGGAGGGATCATCTGCTCTTGTCCTTCAGCTGTGAGGGCTTGGAGAGGCTCCTGGTCATGCTGCGCTGAAGAAATGAGATAAAAATGAGGAGCAGCTCCTCTGCCAAGGGCAGGCAGGATCTGGGGGTTCTGCCAGGCTTTGCCAAGGCTGAGTTTCCATTTGGTGCTGTCCTCTCCTGGCCGGATGCCGGCGCCCAGGACGTGGCTGGCACAGGCCACGCGAAGGTGTCCAACTCCAGCCCAGGCCGGGGCTGCAGCAGGGACCATCTGCAGCACCCCCTGAGGCCCCAGAGCAACAGTACAGACACGGCTCTTTGTGCTTGGTGGCCAAAGCTGCTGCCCAGGGGGATGTGTTGGGAAGTCTGGCTTTGGCTTGCCGTTATTATTGTGGGATGGGAGAGGGCATGGGATGGTGCAGTGGATGGTGCTTCCCCCCTGTGTGCTTCCCTGGATTCTGTGTGCGGGCACAGTGCAGTGGGACAGTGACACGAGAGGGCAGTGCCTAAACGCTGCCCTGCCTTCTTTGCTGTGCTCACAGAAGGAGAAAAATCCTCCTGGGAGCAGGGCAAGGTCTGTGTGGTGGAATGAGCCCGCTCACAGGGGCCAGGATGGGGTTGTGGAGGGGGAATGCGGATGGTGAAGGAAATCGGATGTGCAGACAAGCCAGGAGGGTCCGTGGGCATCACCACGGTTTCTCACCCTGCCTGAGAGGTGCAGGAAGTGTGAGGAGCCCCTGGAAAATACGTGTGTGAGGGGAGGAAATCTCTGATGGATCAGCCGAGACAAGGGGTAGCTGCACTCCTGGGCAGGTCCCCAAGTGCCTCTGTCTCCTGGCTGGAAGCAGGCTGGGCAAAGCTCGGCTCAGGCTTACAGGGCTGAACCAGGCTTGTCTTACCTGCTCCTTTCAGCTCCCAGGCACCTGAGACGCTGCCAGCATTCCTGGCACTGCTCCATGTCCTGCTCCACCGGCGCAGCCACACAGCGAGGGGAGGAGAGCCTTATTAGCACAGCTCTTTGTGAGATGCCCTTGAGTGATTTATTTTTTTTCCAGGTGTAAATGCCAGGGGAGGCTGTTCCAGTGCGTCCCATTCTTTCATCTCGGCAGGGTTTTGCCCTTTCTCCCAGCGTGGCTCTGACAGCAGGCTCAGCGCTGCTGCCTGTGGAATACAAAGTTCCCTGTTACAGAGCATGACAGGAATTCATTCCAGGCTGGGGCTTTCTTTTTTTTTCTTTTTTATTTCTGATTTTCTTTTTCCCTTGTGCTGGCTGCTCCAGGAGTCTCTGGAGAAGTTTTGAGAGTAGGGAGTCCATTGTTTAACCCCTTGCTCCTGGGAACAGGCAGCTTGCAGATGCCCCAATGCTTCTCACACATCAATCGTGGAATCGTGGAATATCCTGTGCTGGAAGGGACGCATTAGGATCATCAAAGTACAAATCCTGGCCCTGCCCAGACATCCCAGCAATCCCAGCCTGTGCCTGAGGTTGTTGTCCAAATGCTCCTGGAGCTCTGGCAGCCTCACGGCCGTGCCCATTCCCTGGAGAGCCTGGGCAGTGCCCAGCACCCAGCACCCTCTGGGGGAAGAACCTTTCCCTGATACCCAACCCAAACCTGCCCTGGCACAGCCCCATGTGGATCGATAGAAAGGGCTGCAAAGCAGCTTTGAGCTGTGACACAATTCCCATGCCCTGCCCAAATCCAGGGCGAGGAGCCAGCACACTGAGGCACTTGCATCCCTTGGCAGCAGCCACGAGGCCACTCAGAGGCTCTGTTCCCCCCTCACTGCCTTTCAGCTGCTGGGAGCCAGGCAGGCACAGGGAGAGGGGAGGATGGCCCTGAGCTACAAATCTCCTTGGCAATTTTATTATGTAAATCAATGGTGCTGCACATCCACCTGCTGCTGCCGCTGCTGCCGGGGATGTTGGTGGCAAGGTGCGGAAACAAACAGCGATTCCCTTCCAGTGGATTGATGCCCTTTCTCGGGAGCCATTAAATTACCTCCAGATTTCGCATGGGTGGCCAGATCCTGCTCTGCCTCGGTGGCCAGGGGCCTGCAAAGTGTGGCAGTCACTGGTTGCTCTTGGATATTGGTGTGGGAGAGGCGTGGGAACAGCTGGTGTCATCCTCGGGAGCTTGGTGTCTTTGGAGGGTCCCTCCTGTGCCCAGCAGGATCATCCAGGCCACAGCGGGAAGGGCTCTTCACTTCTAGGGGGGTGAAGCAGAACCTGAGCTGGACCTGGAGGAAGCTCTGGGATGGAGTTTTGCTGGAGTTCAACCCGGACTGACTTGGGTTGGGAGAGCCTTAAAGCCCATCCAGTCCCACCCCCTGACACCTCCCACTGTCCCAGGCTGCTCCAAGCCCCATCTAACCTGGCCTTGGACACTGCCAGGGATCCAGGGGCAGCCACAGCTTCTCAGGGCACCCTGTGCCAGGGCCTCCCACCCTCACAGGGAACAATTCCTTCCCAATATCCCGTCTAAGCCTACCCCCTTTCAGTTTAAAGCCATTCCCTGTGTCCTGTCTCTCCAGCCCTTGTCTCCAGTCCCTCTCCAGCTCTCCTGGAGCCCCTTTAGGCCCTGGCAGGGGCTCTGAGCTCTTCCTGGAGCCTTCTCTTGTCCAGGTGAACACCCCCAGCTCTCCCAGCCTGGCCCAAGAGCAGAGGGGCTCCAGCCCTTGCAGCATCTCCGTGGCCTCCTCTGGACTGGCTCCAGCATCTCCACATCCTGATGCTGTGGACTCCAGCTGGAACCTGCCTGGAGAGCAGCAGCTCCCTGCCGAGCTCACCTGCCTGTTCCCAGCACGGGGACGGATCTCGGGATGCAGCTGCTGAGCCGCTCTCTGCCTGCCGCGCCCGGGCCCCGCTGGAGGATTTTGGCAGCAGACTGGAGCGCTGCTGCCAGCCAGGGCTGCCCGTGCCAGGAGAGCAGCTGGATCCAGGCCCTGCTCCTGGTGCCAGTGGCTCTGCTGGGCAGGGCTGGGACACTGGGCAAGGCTTTGTCCTGCACCCCAGGAGCGAGCAGGAGCCCTGGGGACTGCTGGGGAGGGGGATTCCTCATGAATCATTGCTGTGGTATTAATATACATGTGGTTTTTGGAGGAAGTTTCCAACTCCCCCTCAGGAGCCTTTGATGCCTTATTAATGATTGCAGCACTCTGCGAACCCTCTGGGCTCCACAGAGGGAGCCAGGCCTCGGAGCGGCCCCACTGGTCTTGGACAGTGCCTGCTGTGAGCCCAAGGGAGGCATCTGCTGGTCCAGGTGACCTGGTGAGGGTGGATGGGCTCCAGTATCGCCTGAGAGTCACTCCAAGCTTGTGACACGCTCCGAAGGGAGCAGCAGGTTGGACTCTGGGAGCCTGGCAGGTCTCACCCTCATGGTCTGAGCAGGGTGGAAAAGGTGGGGAAAAACAGGAGTTAAAATTTCAGATGGATTGGGATTAACAGGAACTGCTGAACCCTGGGCTGTTGGGAATGCAGCCTGAATGTGTGTGCTGAAGGGCTGGGGTGGATGGGGATGACTGGGGAGAGGAGACCCAGTCTTTCCCAAGTCTAATTACCGTTAATCATCTACAATTAGTGCTCATGACCTCCGTTGGCAGCCAAGATGGCTGACAGCAGGGACACACATTGCTCCCTTCCACGCAATAAATCAAAGCTAAAGTTGCTCAGTTATTTAGCCTATCATTTAGCATTTCATTGAATAGATCTGTGCACATACATCATCGCTGCCGAGGTGGCGTCAATCCCCTTCAGGAGCAGGGATGCCTCCAATCCTTCCCAGCAGTGCCAGAGAGGCTCTGGGTCGCTGTGAGCTGCATCTTCCCCAGCACCCACTGAGTGCTGGTAACTCATCCCATGCGCAGGATTCAACCAGAGAGTGCTGTTGGTGCTGCAGGGAGATGTGGCTTGGAGAGATGAGGTCTCACGTGGGTGGATGAGGTGGAATTCCTGAGCTGGGGATGGTCTGGCAGGTGCCTGTTGGAGGTTGGATCTTGCTTCAGCTGGGCCCTGCTTTTCCACAGTGTCTTCTCCCGTCTCTTCTCCTAGGGAACAAGCAACAGGACAAGGATAAACAGCCTTCCCTAACAGCCTTATGTATTAGGGAAGCTTTCCTCGTGAAAAGGGCTGTCCAGCCCTGGCACAGCTGCCTGGCACAGGGCAGTGGTGGAACCCCCCATCCCTGCAGGGATTGAAAAACCATGAGGATGTGGCACCTGGGGACATGGGTTAGTGCTGGGCTTGGCCGTGCTGGGGAGCAAGTGGAATAGATGATCTTAAGGGTCATTTCCAAGCTAAATAATTCCATGATTCTTCTCCTGCCAGCAGCATTCCCGTGACACACTTGGAGAAGGACTCTGCCTTTGCTGCTCCAGGCTTTGTGGTTGGGCTGCCTGGGAGCAGCCCCGCTTTCCCGTCCGGCCCCACGCGTTCCGTGCCCTCCCTCTCCCAGTGCTCCATAAATAAATTCCCCCAGTCCAGCCTGGCACACTGTATCAATCTTGTTTAATAGACTGGAAAGCTTATTGCACGGCGGCAGGTCGCAGGGAATGTCGAGGTGATAGATTGCGCCTTCCCGGAGTCGAGCGCCGTTGATATATAATGAAATATTTATGATTTATTCCAGCTAATAAACCGGAGTGAAGTGTGTGATGTATGGGAGCAGATGGGGGATCTATGGATGCAGCTTTCATGGCATGGGGGCAGGGAAAGGTGGATGCCCGTGACGGAGAAGCAGCGCTTGGCTGCCCGTCCCACGGCCCGACACTTGGCCACGGAGGGGATGGATTATCTAATTCCTATAAAAAGCCTTTAGCACTTGCCTTATAATCATTTATCCACCCCACGTGGCTTTTCTCCAACACAGGAGCCTCTGGGAATGGGAACAAACTGTTTCTTTTCGCGTTGGGCTTGGGAGCTGCGCAGGGAGCTCGTGCCCAGAGGGGTGGGAGGAGAGGCAGAGTGACCACAGGAAAGTCACAGCCCCTCTGTGTCTGTGCTCCCTGCAGAAAATCATTCCCGTGGATCTAGGAGAGTGGTGAGACACTGAACTGCCCTGGAAAGAGCAGGGAAGCTTGAAAGCACATGAGAAATGTGACAGGCATGGGGAGCTTGTGGCTACAGGAGGATTCCAAAGCCTGTGAAGGAGCATTTCCATGGTCTGCTGCTGGAGCTGATCTGCAGGCAGGAATACTGTGCTGGAGGGAGGAGGATGGAGCAGGACCTTCCTGCCAGCTGGGGCCCCACAGCTGCCTCAGGGGGAGGTCAGTGGGACAGGACCTCACTGGGACCTCAGCTCCTCAGGGGGACCATCACAAGCCCTGGCTGGGCCCCTGTGCATCCCAATCCAGCTCTGGGTGCTGGGGTTGAGATTGACTCCCACAAAATCCTCACCTGTCAAAGGGGGTTTGAGCCCCCAGATTTTGTCTCTGCTCTCCAACGACGTGAGGATCAGGATCAGGGCTCAGGCTCCTCATCACCTGCCTGGGCTGCTGGACCAATCCTGCCTGGAAAATAAATCATCCCTTTAATCACAGAGGTGTGTCTCTGCCAGAGGGTGAGCTCTGCCTCAGCCTGATGGACCAGCAGCAGCAGCAATGATTTCAGGGAAGTGGGAGGCAGGTAGGTGTTAACCCCAGGGCAGAGCAGAGATCCAGAACCTCCTGCCCACTGCTCCGTGGTGTGTGAGGCCACTTCTCATCCCAGCGGGGCGGCTCCTCCGCATCCCGCCGAGGCCCTTTGCGTCCCGCCGCTGTCCTGCCAGCTGTTCCCGTTTCTGCCTAATTAGCCTCTGGATCACTGTGCTTGGAGATCCTCTGCTGAAAGGCACCAGAGAAGGGCAAAGACTGATTATTCCAACTGCCTCCCTGCGAGCTTCCTGGGGGTTTTCCAGTTGGGGGCTTGCTGGTGTGCCCCCACACGCTGGCTTGTTGAGAGCAGCAGTTCCAGAGGAATGCAGGAGGGTGAGTGCGCTGCTCCAGCTCTTCCCTCTGGAAATGAGGGATCGTCATGGCAGGAGAACAGCTGCCAGCAGGGAATCCCTGATGGAGTTTGGGGAAAAAAGAGTATAAAGGCTCCCGGAAGAGCAAGGTGCACTTTGTGGTCTGAAGGAGCTCTGCTGGCTGTCCTTAGGTGGCACGGGGTGACTGTCCCCAGAGTTCTTCTGTGTCCCTGCAGGTCAGTGTCACCTGCAAGAGTGGCTGTGAGACATTCCTGCTCTCCATCCCGACTCTGAGGAGCGCAGGGCCGAGCTCTGCGTGGAGCATTTGAAAGCCAAGAGTTTGCAAAAATCAGGAGTGATTCATTAACAGCAAAAAGGTCTAATTAATATTTGAAAGTGCTCCAACCACATCCTCCTGCTGGCAGGGAAGAGCCCCCCAGCATCCCCGGCGCCGCTCCGGCCCCTGGAGCTCCTGACGAGAGCATTAACTGCCTCCAGAGCAGGAGGCTGAAATAATCAACAAAATCATTTGCCTTTCAAAGGGGAGATTTGCTGTTTCTTGGTATTTTCTGCTGTGCAGCACTTGTTCTGCTGGAGCTGTGACAGGCCTGGGGAGGCATCGCAGCTGCAAAGAGCCAAATCCTCTGGGAACGCTACTGCTGGACCAGGCTCTGCTGGCAGCATTGGGCTGTGGGGCTTTGGTTTCAGACCTCAGAGTGCACATCCTCAGGTGTCCACGCTCTCCTTCCTCCCACCCCGAGGTGGCTCTGAGAGCCGCTTGGGAAGCGCCTGCCACGTCCTCTCTGGGAGCTGTGAACACAAAGGAACAGGTGTATAAATACCGTGGGCTGGGGAAGCACCTCCCAGACGCTGGGAATGCCGTGTGACAGTTTGCAAATCAGCGCGGGGCCGCCTTGCTCCCGGCTCGGCTCCGTGTGCCCGATCTCGGCTCGCACGTCGCAGCCGCGCTGTCGGTGCCACTGAGCCGGTGACACACATGTTACCAAACAGGGAGGGTGTGCCCGGGGTGGGCTCCTCCTGGGAGCATCCTCCTCTCCTCATCACCTGTGCAGGGTTGACATCTTGGCCCCCTGAGCAACACTATCCCTGGTTTTCCAGCAGATCCAAGGACATTCCTGGCTCTGTATCTAGACCAGGCTGAAGTCACCGGATTTACCTAAAAAGTCATTTTTTTAAGCATACTTCGGCTATCTCAGAGCTCCCCAAAACCACTCCGCGTTTCATTTCCGCAGGCAAAGTGTTCTCTAGGTCAAGAGTTGGTCGAACCTTTGATGTGGGAATTGTGCCGTGTTTGCCAGGAACAAGCTGCCCCATGGGCGAGGGTGTTGACACAGCAGCTCCAGGCAGGGCTTGGTCCTGGAGCTCAGCTCAGGGAGCAAAGGGGCTCTTGTTCTCCACATCCTGGGAAGCAGCTCCAGCAGCCTGTTGGTCCCCTCGAGGTCTCAGCACTCAGTGAAGGAGGTGCTCAAACTACAGCAGAGTCCCAAGGGCCCTTCTGTCTTTGCAAGGAGGATTTTGCAGCTTGAAGAACCTCATTGCAGGAATCTCTGCAGTTTGAGTTGGGAAATGTTGGTCTCTATTGCATGTGTCTCCTCCAGCATCTCCCTGGGAGGGTGGGGAGGCCCTGGCACAGGGTGCCCAGAGAAGCTGTGGCTGCTCCTGGATCCCTGGAAGTGTCCAAGGCCAGGATGGACAGGGCTTGGATCGCCCTGGGACAGTGGAAGGTGTCCCTGTCCATGGCAGGAGGTGAAACAAGATGAGTTTTAAGGTCCTTCCAACCCAAACCTTTCCCAAATTCTGGGAACCAGAATTAAACCAGCTTTTAACCGGATAAATACATCTATAACTGCCTGTAGCTCCAGCAAAGGGCAGCCCCTGCCGGCGCAGAGCCTGCTCAATATGCAGCTCAGCAGAGCCTTTAACATTTCACAGAACAGATGCCCACTGAGCATCTTGAAACAAATCCAAAGGTAGCGGTGACGGCTGCTGTCAGGGAAGCAGGAATCTCACGGCCTCGGCAGCCGCAGCTCCGGCATCAGCCACGAGGTTCTGCTGCCACGGCTCCGAGTGCTGACAGGAGCTGGCTGGAGTGGCCCAGGCAGGCAGAGGAGGAGCTGGGGTGTCAGAGACCATCACCCCATCAGCCAAGATTCCCTTTCTGTGCATCTGGCTGAGGGGAGGGAATGCTGACTGTGGTTCTGAGCTGCATCCCGCCGAGTGCAGCAGCGTGATGGAGCAGGAAAAGCTGGAGCAGCTGGGATGGATGGAGCACAACACCAGCAGCAGGGCTCGGTGGGCTCATGGGGCAAGGGACCCACCTCGGGACCCCCAAGAAAATGGGCACAGCCCTTGCTGGGGCGCTCAGGACAGCACCACTTTGGAAGTGACACTCCACACTGCTGGGGACAGTCATTAAGCAAATTCAGCCGCCTTTTAGCTGGTCTTCCCTGGCCTGGGAATTCCCCACTGGCTTGGGAAGCAGGGAGTGCTGGATGTGCCGCTGCACAGGCTGGAAGCAGATGGTGCAGGGCAGAGGCTAACGGGGCTGTCCTCAGTGGATGGCAGCCCCCAGAGCACTCCGGGCTGTCAGCACGGGAAGTGACAGCCAGGGCCTGATGCTGGACAGGAGACGGAAAGGAAGAGACAGGGGGGAATTACAGAGCTGGTCCCAGAAGCTCACAATAGTCACAATAATAATGTGACATCCCCTCACTGTGCTGTGCTGACGGTGGAACGGAGGGATCCCTGTGGGAAGCAGCGACGGTGTTTGTGGGGAGCACAGGGATGGAAAGGGAGCGACAAGACCTGTTCCAGGGATCATTCCCCCCCCATCAGAGCGGAAGAAAAGCAAATGTGGCTGTTTTCCTGTACTTACATCCCAAAGAACGACGTGGGAACCGTGTGTTGCCGAAGCAGGGCTGAATTCCCTCTTCTCTCCCCATCTTCTCTGTGTGAATGAGCAGCTCCTGCTCCTGGGCCACCTTTAATGAATGCCCCCTGTCCCATGCTGTGTCAGTCCCACACCACAGGATCCGGGTGCAGAAGGCTGTTCAGCACAGCAGGTCCTTCCCACCCCCAGCAGCCAAACACCCAGAGAACCCCGGTTTCAAACGCTCTCCCAGTTTCAGAATATTCCAGAGAGCCTTCAACATGCACACAGTGCCAAGGAGCAGGCAAATACAGGAACAATTAATCATTCCCTGGCTGGGCTGAGCTGCTCAGAATTTTGGCATGTGCCAGCTGAGCAGGGACACAGCTCTTCTGGGGAGCAGCCTGGATTTCAGCACTGGTTCTGACGTTTCCTTGCTCTGACACTGTAAATCTCTGGGCATTTGTTGCACCATGTGCAAACTCCACAGTGCCAGAGGTGAGCTGGAAATGGGGTGTGGAAAACTGCATCACTGCTGGCACATCCTGTGGCACCTGGGCTGATTATGGGATCACACCTGTGGGAAGGACAGGTTGGACCACACATCTTGCTCAGGACAGGCTCATTTTCCCTGCATCATTCCCCACCTTTTTTTTTTTTTTTTTTTTTTTACAGTAGGATAACACTNTTGTGGAATCACAGCGTAGTTTAGTTTGGAAGGACCTTAAAGCTCATCTCATTCCACCTGCCACTATCCCGGGCTGCTCCAAGCGTGGTCCAACCTGGCTTTGGACACTTCCAGGGATCCAGGGGCAGCCACAGCTTCTCTGGGCACCCTGGGCCAGGGCCTCACCACCCTCAAGAAGAATTCCTTCCCAGTATCCCACCCAACCCTGTCCTGTAGCCCTGGGAAGCCATTCCCCCCTGCAGCATCGCCAGAGTGCCACATCCACATGCCAGGAAAGGCAGAGGGGGATCAAGGGAGCAGCCTCTGATGGAGCTGTTTGTTTTCCAGGAGACACGGCAGCCTACAAGGATGGAGTGTACTGGATCAAAGGCCGCACCTCTGTGGACATCATCAAAAATGGAGGGTTTAAGATCAGCGCGCTGGAGGTGGAGCGTCACCTCCTCACACACCCCCACATCACAGGTCTGTGCTCTCCTGCTCCCTGGCCGTGCCCAGAGCGTGGGGACACAGCTCTGGGGACAGCCCTGGCTCAGAGGGCACATGAGACTCCCAAGGGCTCGTGCCTGGAGCTCCCTCCCAGCCCTGCCATGAGGGGATGTTTAAATCTCACAGTTCCTGTTCTCCCAGGGCTGGAGCTGAGTCAGCAGCAGCTCCTGTCTGATTTTGGAAATGAGGCTGTAATTAAATCTGCCCTGCCCTTGTGCATGACCCTGCACAGGGGGTCAGAAGTGGTGCCCCCAGCTCCACCCCACGCTGTACATCATCTTCCTCCCCACTGACTCTGAGCTGCTCCAACCATGGAGCCTCCTGCCTTTTCCATGGCAAAAAGCTCTGTCCTGTGTCAGCACAGAAGCCCATGGTGTTTTCCCGTGCTGACATCCCGTGGCATTTCCCTCCCCACACACTGCAGCTGCTGCCCACACCTGAACCCCTCTTCTGCCCCCCTGGATGCCAGGAGCTGCTCAGGTTCCTCAGGGCAGTCCCTGTTTCCCTGCAGACGTGGCAGTGATCGGGCCCCGGGACATGGTGTGGGGGCAGCGGGTCAGCGCCGTCGTGCAGCTGCGCAAGGGCGAGATGCTCTCCGTGAAGGAGCTGAAGGACTGGGCCAGGTAAAACCCCAAGGGGAGGGGAATGGAGAGGGACAGAGGGAGAGCAGGGTCAGTTCCAGCAGTGTCCTCATCAGGAACTTGTGAGGGATCACAGAATCATGGAATTGTTTAGGTGGGAAGGGATCTTAAAGCTCATCCAGTGCCCCCCCCTGCCATTGACAGGGACACCTTCCACTATCCCAGGTTGCTCCAAGCCCTGTCCAACCTGGCCTTGGACACTTCCAGGGATCCAGGGGCAGCCACAGTTTCTCTGAGCAACCTGTGCCAGGACCTCCCCACCCTCACAGGGCAGGATTTTTTTCCCAATATCACATCTATCCCTGCCTTCTGGCAGTTTGAAGCCATTCCCCCTTGTCCAAACACTCCAGGCCCTATAAAAAAAGTCTCATACAAAGCCTCCTCTTTTCCCATCTGAATCATCCCAACTCCCTCAGCTTTTCCTCACAGGAAAGATGCTCACTATGCTTTAGGTGGCTGCTCATCACTAAATCTCCTGCCAGGGGACACTGGTGACCCAGCCAGGAGATCCCTTCATCCCCCACCTGTGGCCTCGGGGAGCCCCCAGGCTGTTCTGGGGGTCCCTGGTGCCAAGCAGGGCGCTTTGCTCAGCCCCCTCCCTGAGTGTTCCCTGCACGTCTCTTCCCATCGCTGTCCCCAGCTCTGTGACGGGGATGTGGCTCCTGTGCCCTTGAAAGCAAAGCCCCCGGCGGGTCGGGCTGTGCTCGCTGCCCAGCGCTGGCTCTGGCCACAGCTCCGGCCCCCGCCCGCCTCTCCCTCTCGCCCTGTCTCTCCCCTTTATTTTTTGTGTCACTTACGCTCACTTGGCCCCTTTTCTCGCACTCCCTGGCAGGAGACACATGTCCCTCTTCAGAGTGATTCATTTTGCGGCTTTCGCCTGCGCTGGTGCTTCCCGGCGACAGGCGCCATCCCGAGTTAGCGGCTCCATCTGGCCGGGTGCTGGTGGCGGCGGGGGGAGGAGGCCGGCCGGGCCTTGAAGGCTCCCGCAGACTTGGCATCTCTTATTAGAGTCAGTGCCAGGCCGCTGCCGGAGCCGGGCACGGCCCCAGGCCGGTGACACACGGGCAGCAGAAGACAGGAGAGCCCGCGCTCTGCGCCCCGCAGGGGGCACGGGATGATGCACGGGGCTGGGTTCGCTGGCAGCTCCCTGACACACTCCGGAGAGGGGACTCACCTGCGGTGTCCTCAGGGACTGGCACCGGCTACACGTGG
Source organism: Dasyornis broadbenti (assembly GCA_013397935.1). NCBI lineage: Eukaryota > Metazoa > Chordata > Aves > Passeriformes > Dasyornithidae > Dasyornis > Dasyornis broadbenti. The sequence continues at coordinate 217,647 of VZRN01006223.1, forward strand.
GGTCCTGCATTCCTCGCACGCTGCTGCTGTCCCTGTCCTCGGGGAGGGTCGCTGAATGCAGCTGAGGAGTCCCCAGGGGTGAGCTGCTCCCTGCAGAGACAGGCTGCGAGCAGGCAGGCAGCCCCACACAGCTCCAGAGGGGCTGCAAGCCTGGGCTGAGCTTCAGTGAGCTCCTGGGGTGTGGGTGGGGGTCCCAGGTGGGGCCGATCAGCCCATCCTGCTCAGCTCTAACAGCTGCACTTTGGTGTTGCAGGGACATCATGGCTCCCTACACCGTCCCCACGGAGCTGATCGTGGTGGAGGAGATCCCGCGCAACCAGATGGGGAAAATCAACAAGAAGGAGCTTCTGCAGCGCTTTTACCCAGCCTAGTGCCCACCCCGGGGGCCTGGCCCTGATCCATGGCTGCTCTGCCCCTGAGGAGGTGCCCCAGAGATCATCCCTGCCAGGTCTAGGACTGCAGCCTAGTCCATGAATAACGTCCAATAAAAGTAGCGTTTATCCCGCCTGGCTGAGTTGAGCCAGAGCGGCAGAGTTAGGGTTTCCTTGTGTGGGAGCCTTTTGTAGGAATCACAGAATCCCAGAATGGTTTGGGTTGGAAGGGACCTTAAAGCCCGTCCAGTGCCACCCCCTGCATGGGCAGGGACACCTTCCACTGTCCCAGGTTGCTCCAAGTCCCATCCAGCCTGGCCTTGGACACTTCCAGGGATCCAGGGGCAGCCACAGCTGCTCTGGGCACCCTGTGCCAGGGCCTGCCCACCCTCACAGGGAATGATTTCCCAGCAGAAATAAAGAATCAATCCAAAATCAAACATAAATACTGACTGTATTATCCAGTGCCTCCGCCACCAGCAGGTGATCCCAGTGCACTATTGATAAATCCCTTATACATGGAATTTTGTCCCTGTTTGACTCCACACATGAGCTGCCAGCCCCAGGGGGTTGCAGGGCGCAGTGGATGTGTGTTGTGGGTTCCCAGCTAGCGGGTCCATCTGGTCTGATCCTGTGCAGTGCTGAGGGGAGGACAGCTGCTTTTCCCAGGAGCTGATGGGGCTCTGGAAGGGCAGGAGGAGCAAGGAGCACAAGTAATTACAGGGATTCCCTAGTTAGGGTCACTAGAGCCCCAAAAATGTGGGAGGACATGGAGAGAACATGGAGGGGAGCACATGGTGCTGGACAGAGTGGGATGGGATGGGAAGAAGAGGAAGGGGATATGGATGGGGGCAGGCTCTCTCCACTCCATCCCACCCCACCCCACCCGCACAGGGATCCGGTCATGCACGTGCTCTGTCCATCCCAACACCCTGCCCACAGTGGCCTCTCCTGGATTTCCATACTTCAGGCTCCAGAAGAATTGCAGTGGGGACACAAGGGGCACGCAGAGCTCAGCAAGCACCTCTCACTGTCCCACATCCCCAGCGCAGGGACACACGTGTGGAGCTGAGCACCAGCGGGAGGGCCCGAGCAGATCCTTTGTTAAAACATCAACGATGCAGTAAATTTTTTAACTTACCAAATAGATCAATATCAAATTATCATGTCTCGCATTCATAACTCTTAAGCAAGCAACAATGGAGAGAGACAAGGTCACTGGAGAATAAATAGCAGCGAAAGCTCTTAATGATCTATCATTCTCGACAACCCCGGGCACCCCGCACCAGCCCGGTGACAAGATCATTAATAAAACTCTGCAGGAGCGCTATCGATTGCTTTGATGGATGATCACAGGTAGCAAATACTGTAAAACACCTGGTTGTCACACACAAAATGAGTAGTTTGACTCCCACCTCGGCGCAGGGACCTGCCTGGGGCTCTGCCGGGTTTGCTCCTCGGGGATTCCCGCAGGGAGGGTGATCGGTGGTGACCCCCAGTTTGGGGCTGCCGTCCGTGCTGGACCCCCATGCTCCCACACCCACACCGTTGTTCATCCCTGTGGGTGGGGCCTGTTAATTAGAAGCCTCGTTAGAGCACCTGGTCACAGTGCCCTGCTTGGGAGCTGAGCTGGATGGAGACGGGCTGGGGTGACCCAGCGGCACTGGATGAACCTGGAGAGCTCCAGGAACGCCAGCACAGCCAGGATGTGAATCCCACATCCCGGGACCCAGGATCCCACATCCTGGGATGGATGGGGATGCCAAAGTCGTGGGCCCTGCTCCCCCCATGCTGCATCCCTCGGGGTGCAGGGGGAGCTCTGTGTGTCCCCCCCCAGCTCCAGGCGCTTCGCTTGCGAGCCACGTCGGCATTGACGGTCGGATCATATGTACACAACCATTCAATTACCCCGTAATGGCTGCAGGCGATTAAGCCATCAATCTTCTTCATTAGGGTCTGCCAGGCCCGGCCCAGCATCACCCAATAAAACCATTAAAACAACAACAACAACACCCAAAGCAGCAGCTTTAATGCATTGACCGTAACCCCAGCCCACGACAGCCTGGGGATGCCCCCGAGCCTGGGGCACCTGGGGACCCTCTCTCCCCGAGGGGGCATTGCCCTGCAGGGGTGTCCCTGGGGAGCCGGGGGTTGCCCACCCCTCTGTGCCCCCCGGCTCAGCACGCCAGGACCTGCTCTAGCGCTTTATAGCTGACATTATCTTTTATTGCCGTATAAAATCCGAGCTCTGGTGGCTTTATGGGGCTGCGCCGGCGTGTGGCACCTCTGTGCTCCCAGCTGCTCCCTCTGCCCTCCTGGGCACTGCCCTGATCCCCCAGTCCCTGCACTGGAGTCACAACTGGTCCCACTGCGCCGCACATGAGGGACATGGCTGGTGCCACAGTGGGGTCATGACGGGGCCAGCTGCACCCCCCATTAGAGACGTGGCTGGTCCCTTCACACGCAGTGGGGTACAACTGATCCCAGCACCCGGGGCACTTGCACTGCTCTGGGCAGATCAGAGGGTGTCAGCTGTGGGGCCGGGGGGAACTGGAACCCTTCAAAATAGCATGACCCCGCACCCAGAGCAGCAAGGGAAGTTGTAGTCCTGGGCTGGTCCTGCTTGGACCCAGAATTTGAGGGACCCCAAATCCCTGCACCCCAGTGGGAGCCGCGGTTTGCAGGGGCAGAGGGGCAGCGAGTGGCAGTGCAGGGACAGCGCGGGGTCCCCGTCGTGCTGCAGCCGTGGCCGTGCCACGGGCAGCCCCGGCCCCACGAGCGGGGCTGGCGCCTTGTCAGAGCCTGTCACGTCTGCAAGCCCCGCGCCGCGGTGCCGGTGGCACGGAACATCTGCTCGGCCGCCCCGCTGCCACGGCGCGTCAGGGGCAGGGGCAGCCGCCAGCACCCCCGGCCAGCGCCGCCGGGGCGGCTCCGCGCCGTGACTCTGATGCGGGCTGACAGGGCGGCGGGGCGGACGGATGGGATCGGACAGACAGACGGGCAAGTGAGCGCCGCTGCCCAGGCCACGGCCCAGCCGCGCCGCGGGGCACCCGTGCCCGACGCTCACCCGCTCATCACGACGCGTCCTTGGGGACAGCGGCAGCCCTGCCACCACCGCTCAGCTCCGGGGTATGGACAGGACACATCCTGCATCCCTGCTCCCGCATCCTGCAACCCACGCCTTGTTCCCTGTCCCCGTGCTGGTGACCCGCACCGGGAGGGCACCCAGGGCATTTATTCCCAAGGAAGGGACGGTCCCCGCAGCTGCCGAGCAGGGTCGAGGTGATGCCAACAGTGTCACGGACACAGTGTACACTTCCTTGCCAGGCCCAGGACTCGGTTTCCCGGGAGGGCAAGAACCCCTGCACCCCTTCACCCTGCCCTCCATTCCTCTGCACCGGGACTCCGCGCCGGCGGGTGGAGGACGCTCCCCGGTGGGGCACCCCGGGCTACGGGGACCGCCGGTGCCGGGCCGGTGGCCGGGACGATGCTGCCACCTGGTGCCACGGCACCGCGACGGCGTCGGGACCGGCACCCGGGGCCGGGGGAGACATCGGGACCGGCAGCGGGATCGGGAAAACACCGGGACCGGCAGCGGGGGCCGAGAGCAGCACCGGGACTGGCCGTGGGAGACGGAGGAAGCACCGAGACGGGACCCGAGGATCGAGGGCAGCACCGGGACCGGGGGTCAGGGGACAGCGCCGGAACAGACAGCGCGGGCCGAGAGCCTTGCCGGGACTCCCGGAGCAGCTCCCGGCCGCTGCACCCGCTGGGAACCCGCCGGGACCAGGAGACCGCGGGACGCTGCCGTCCCTGTCCCGACCCCGCACTGGGACTGGCCCCGAGGCCAGCACAGACGGCACCGGGAACGGCACCGGGAACGGCTGGGGATAGACGGGCGGGCTCACCCCGACGGGAGGCGCGGCCGAGCGGGGCAGGAAGAGCCGGTCCCGGTCCTTCTCCCTGTCTCGGATCCGGTCCCTCTCCCTGTCCCGACCCCGGTCCAGGCCCCTGTCCCACTTTNGGCGGCCGGGCTGTGCCCCGCTCCGCCATGGGCCCCCCGCTCCTCCTCGCCTGCCTGCTCGCCCCGCTCTGCGCTCGGGTAAGGGTGCGGGGACACCGCGCTGCTGGGGATGGGCTGCGATGGGG
>VZRN01006223.1:234203-363411 GCA_013397935.1 Dasyornis broadbenti
TTTTTTTTTTTTTTTAGACATACCCATGATGGAACGAGAAACTCAAACACCCCCCCTCCCCCCATGGTTTCCTACTGCAGCTTCTCCGAGAGGAGATCCGCGCCCGGTGGAAAACAGAGAGCTGGAAATCACGGTGTTCACAAGTACATGGTTCACGTGGTTGCTGGCCCCGCTCAGCAGCTTCTGCAACACACACACGGTGTCCTTGGCCTCGTCCCTCCGCGCCTCGGCCAGNCCCCGGCCCGCTGCCCCGCGGAGCCGCGTCAGTCCGGAAGCGAGGGACACGTCGTGAAGAAAGTGCAATTATTTTTCTTATTGTTTTCTGCCGATAGCTGCTTCCTCCTCCTCTGACCAGGGATTCATCAGCAAGCGGTTAAGGGTGAATGTGAGCTCGACCGCCCGACCTCGGAGCGCTCCCGTCCTTGCCAGTGTTCAGTGATGTCTCCTGGGTTGGAACTGTCATGCCGGCAAGAGCACGAAGTCATCGTTCACATCGACCATTGGCACATAGAACGAGGGCACCTCGTTCACACAGAGGGATTTGTGCCCCGCGGGGTCCAGCTCCTGCACCTTCAGCTGCCACTCCATCCTCTGCACCGCGTTCAGGGCAGCTGCCTCGTGTTGCTGTCGCATGAGCAGGCACGTCTGCACGGGGAAACAACAACGGGACATGAGGGCCGAGTGGGAGGCAAAGGCAGGGGCATGCAGCCACTGTGGGCACAGCATCAAATGCAGCAAGGGATGCCAAACATGGGACACCTGGATTTGGAATGGGATTTGGAATGTCTGGCTGAGCCCAGCTCCAGCAGGAGCCAAGGCAAGTCCAAAAGTTTGGGTCTGAAAGGTTTGTCAGTACTCCAGAGCATCTGCTCCCACGCAACACTGCCCTGACAATCTCGGGACACCCACTCTGTGCTGCAAACCACTAAAGCAGCTCCCAGGCTCCAGCCACAGGCAGGATCCTCCTGGAATGCCCCTGCCTGGAGCACAGGGCTCCCACAGCTCTCACCTTCATCCGGTCGTACTTGTCATCCACGTCCTGCAGCCAGGAAATGAACTGTCGCGCGTTGAAACGGTCTCTGACCGATTTGTTTTCATCTCCCTAAGGACAGGACAGCAAAGGGAGGGACACAGGATTAGTTTTGTGCTTTGGGCAGTTACAGGTCTCACAGGCCACACTCGAGCCCCTGCTGGGGCACACTCCTCAGAAATGCAGTGCCTGCAGGGAGGGATGCTGCTGCCAGCTGCTCCTGCAGCCCTTCACAGGGATTCAGCCTCCGACAGGGATGCACCCATGTGCACATACTCCCTGTTTCTCCTTGCTTTGCAGGGTATCTGTCCATGGCAGCTCCTCACAGCACCTGCACCTCTGTGACTCCTTCAACTCATGCCAAGATCACAGCAGCGCAGACTCTTGGCTGGGAAATGCCGGCAGATAAATCAGAGCTCCTGGATCAATACGCAGGTTGCTAATAAATCCCAGGATCCTGTCCCTGCCCAGGATCCCCCCTGCAATGCAGCAGCGGAATGATTCTCTTCCCTTCCTTCCACAGGAAAAGACTCCCCAGAGTGCAGTAAAGGAAACCTTTCCAGTGTGCAGATGATCCTGACCAAGAAGGATGGGCGGTCTCAACACTCACTGATAAAGCTGAGCCGTCTCTGCTTCTAACAGGCATGAACTCCCTGTACCCCTCATTCCTGGATCTATTTCCTTCCCCAGCACACATGTGGGAACTGAGGCAGATTAGGCAAATGATGTTCAAAGTCATGGAATGGTTTGGGTGGGAAGGGACCGTATCTCGTTCTGTTCTCGTCCTGTCATGGGACACCTTCCACTATCTCAGGCTGTTCCAAGCCCTGTCCAACCTGGCCTTGGACACTTCCAGTGATCCAGGGGCAGCCACAGCTTCTCTGGGCAAGCTAAGCCACGGCCTCTCCACCCTCAGTGAATCTTCCAACATCCCATCTAACCCTGCCCTCTGAGGGGGTTACATCCTGCATCTGTGCGCCACAGGGGGTGACCCGAGCAAGGAAAGCCTCAGTAACTCCTGCCTCCATCCTTCCCTCCATCCTTCCAGAAAAGCCCATCTCCCTCAGGATCTTGCACAGCCCCTGAGACAATTCCTCACCTCTGAGCCAGGCACTGACCTGATTTTCCAGAGGCATGTTGTACACCTCGGAGTCCAGCAGCATGGTGCAGGCGCTGAAGGGCACGGCCTGGTTGGCAATGGTCCTCGCTGCCCGGCAGTGCACCCTCAGGATCTCCTGCTCGCAGGACACGATGAGCTTCTCCTGAGGAGGAGCAGAGCAGTGAGTGTGGCATCCTCGGCCTCCCCAGCAGAGGAAATTTGGGGCCTGCTCCCCGGCTGGAGTGTCCGCTTACCCGCTCTATGCTGTGCTGCAGCCGCAGCTTCCCCCGCACGGCCTCCTGCTGCTTGAAGAGCTCCTTGAGCGGCTCCGCGAGCGACGGCGGCGGCGCGATCTGCGGGCACAGGCAGAGGGTGAGAGAGCAGGGCTCTGTGGGGCACAGCCCGGGGGCTGCCTACCCCACAAACGTGTGTTAGCCACAGAGAGGGCAGGGACATCCCATGGGATGCCTACAGAGACCGCGGAGAAGCTCTGCCAAAGACAAGGCCCTGCCAGTGCTCAGACCTCAGTGAAGGGGAGAACTTGGCAAGAGGTGCCCAGTGCTGGGAGCAGAGCTCAGCTGGCACAACCAGAGCCTGAACCCTGAGCCCTCATGCTGCAGGGCAGGGTGTGCAGCAAGGAATGGAGCCTGGTCACACTGACCCTTCTTCTCCAACCTGGATCCCGGATTTACCACCTGCAGCACTAAGTTTATTGATGTATTTGTATTAGTGAGGCTCTTCCTGCAGCACAGCAGCAGTGAAATGCTGATCCCTGTGCCAAGTCAAGGAGTAGAGCTTGGGAAAATAATGGCAGGAGATAAGAGCCATATTTTTCCCATGTTCTAGGTTCATTATCCTGTTACTACACTGTTGCAAGAACAGTTTTACCTTCCAGCCTCAAATCCGGTGGATTCTTATAAACTCTGCTCTAAAGCCTGACCAAATCCCAAATCCCTCAGCACAGTCCAAGGTCTTCTCTGCAAAAAGGCAGCGTCTCAGGGGCTGCATTTACCACACAGCCAGGCACTTACCCAGGCTCAGGTTTGGTGTCATATTCTAAAGGCAGGCTGGGGCACATCGGCATTGCAAGGGTGGTCACAGGGCATGAGGGACAACTCGATGTAACAGTGAGGGAGGGGACAGTTCCTGAGGCTGAAGTGAGAAACTGACTCACCACTGGAATATGGAGCTTGCTCAGGGGTTTGCCATCCAACAGGTAGGAGCCTGTGTAGGTGACATACTCAGCGTAGCACTGCGGAGCCTGGGGAGTAATATAGCACAGGATTTTCCGCTTCTCCTCAATCTTCTTCCTGATCTGGAGGTACTCGAAGTAGGGGTTGGACCTGTCGCTGTGGTAAGGTTCGATGTCGTCCAGTTTGATCGCATCGACGATAGCTGCCAGTGTCTGCTGGATCATCTCCCTCGTCTGCTGGGTGGACGTGTTGATCTGCTGTTGCAGCTGCTGGTTGGAGCGCTGGAAGCGGCGCTTCCGCGGGTGCTGAGCCTGGGAATCGTCCTCCTCCGTGATGCGGCCTTTGGCACGCGTGACGGGCGCAGACACAGGAGGAAATTCCTTCTCGGATGCGGCGGCGTTCTGCTTGTTTTGGTTGGCGAGCATCTGAGCCCGGTTCCTGGTAATCCGCTGAGGAATCTCTTCTATTTTGGGTGGTTTGGGAGCTTCTGCTACTGGTTTTTGTACTGGTTCAACGATTTCTGCTTGAGCATTGCCGGGAGGTGCATCCGCCTGGGATGGCAGGGCCTGGCCGCTGCCGCGGGCCGCAGCACCGTCCTGAGGAACGCCGCCCTCGGAGCCGGCCACGGGTGCAGGACAGGGCTGGGAGCTGCCCTCTGCCACCCCACCAGCAGACGGCAGCTCCTCGTGCACGGCCTCCACCTCTTTGCTCTCTGCCTGTGTGGACTCGGACGGGGTCTGCTGGAAAACCTGCGCTTCCGAGTCCTCTGCTGCCTTCTCCTCAGCTGCGTTCAGCGCTTCCGAGGTGGCTTCTTGCGCGGCCACTTCTGGTTTCTGCTCCTCTGCTGGTGGCTCCGTGTCCGTGGGCTGGGCGGCCGCTGCCTGGCTGGCCGGCGGCTCCTCCGGCTCTCCGGATGCTATCACGGACGCGCTGGCTTTGATGATCCCAGCGCTTGGTTCTGAAGCTGCTGCTGGGCTTTCCTCCACCGCTTCCGCCTCTGTCATCTCCGTCTCCGCAACGTCCTTAGGCTGGAGTGGCAGCTCTGGGAGCGAGAAGGGGCCCAGGTCCAAGTCATCCTCGGTGTTGGTGAAGGGGTCGGGCCACGTCACCGCCTCCTCCGCATTTGCAGGCGCTGCGCTGCTGTTTTCCAAGTAGTTGTTTTCTGGTGCGGCGACAGCTTCGGCCTGAGGTTCTGCTGGCACACACGGGGGCTCCGCAGGCATCTCCGGTGCTTCTTCTGGAAGAGGCTTGCAGCTGTTGAAGAAGGTGTCTAACCTAGTAGGGGACATGTACGGAGCTTGCTCTTCGGCATTTGCAATTTCTCCTGGAACCGCTTCCTCAGCATCCTCCTTGACTTCCTCCAGCCTCGGTTCAGACACTGACAGAGGGTACGAGATGGGAGAAACGGGGTAGGAAGTCTCTGTGGGAATGAAGGCTACTGGCGCAGGATGAATTGGCTCTAGGGAACAGAGTGGAGGTTTAGGGGACTCAGAAAACCTCTGGGGAGATTTCATCAGAAGCTCTGAGCCCATGGACCAGGTGACAGAGTGCTCTGTGGGGTTACCCATCAGGCTGGGAGGAATGGTGGTGTCTGGGTTTCGGGAAGGAGGGTTATCCCAGTCTATGTTGTTTTGTTCTGGCATTCCCGAACTAAAATGGTTTTCTTCGATGGGTGGTAGGTAGGTGGATTCTGGTGGCATGATGGAGGCAGTGGCTTGCTGCTCCTCCGTGGTATCCAAGGGCATGCCGAGGTCAGGGGGAAGAGCACTTTCCACTGAAGGAGCCAGCAACTCATCTCTGTGTGAGGGGGAGGATTTTGCTTGTAAACCAGAAAAGACACTTTCGGGTGACTGGGCAACCCCACTGACGGCTCCCGGCGCGCAGTGCAAAGCTTCCACTTTGGGCGAGGAAACTCCATAATCCGGGGAGTAATACCCAGGAGACAAACACTGGAACTTCTCAGCAGGAACAGAGGGAAGGGGAACTTTCTCCTCCATTAAATGCTGCACTGGAGAGTCGTAATTCGATGTCGCTGGGACACTTTGCTGTCTGAAAAACTTCTCTCCGACACTGAATTCCTCTTCGGGCGCCCTCCTGATATCCACGGAGATGGAACGGTAGAGGTTTGAGGAGGGAATGGTGCGAGTCGGGGTCTGACTGGGGTTCTCAGGGAGCCCGCTGGAAACGTTGGTGTATCTGTCGAAGAAGGAAGGAGAGCAGGCGTTCATGGACATGGTGGAGATGGGCAGCGAGTGCTGCGAGTCCGCGCACTCGAACATCAGGTCCGTGTAGTCCTCGTTGCTGCACGATGGAGTCCTGGGTGTCTGCATCACCTCCTCGTAGCTCGGGCAGGACACAACGGATGCCGGGGTGGGAACGCCCGTGGGCCGGTTCTGATCCGGCCTGGGAGATGCTGGGAGGATCTCCTTCAGCTGAGGACCTGTGATCCAGTCCTTGGAGTCTGTCCCCACAGCAGGCTGCGCCTTGTTTTCCGGTGACAGAATAGGAGTCAGGGGACCCAGCTCCTTGAGCTTCTTGTCCTTGAGCTGCGTGTCCAGCGTTAGAGGTTTCTTTGTTGGTAGATCCAGGCTCCTCTTGCGCACATCTTCCGAGCTTTTAAGCTTGTCCTTTAACTTGGGGTCTCCAGACCTGTGCCGCATTTTCTCCATTTGCTTCATTCTCTCCTTGTGCCTTTTGTGGCGTTCCTCGATCTCCAGGTCTTTCTGGCTCAGCATCCTCTCGAAGCTGGTCATCATCAAATCACCGTCTCCCAGAAGTTTCTCCCTTGGCCTGGCATCCTTCTTGCCGCTGTCTTTGGAAAGGGTTATTTTTTCATTCCCGTTGCTTATTTTTATGGACTCTGATTTGTCTTTGTCTTGATTCTCCTTGAGTTTCTCCTTCAGTTTGGTTTCGCCAAATTTGAGGTTGTCCTCCTTGGATTTATCTTTGAAGGTGGTAACTTGAGGGCCGTCCTTGTCTTTGAGTGTTGACTTTGGCTCATCTTTGTGATGTTTAAAGAAACCATCTGTGTGTTTGTCCCTATGCTTTTCCTTCTCCTCCTTCCATTTTTCCTTGTGTTTATCCCGCTTCTTTTTCTCTTTAGCTGTGCTGATGGTGCTGGAACCGTAAGTCTTCTCTTTTTCCGCCTTCTTTGACAGCTCTCTTTCAGAATCATTTTTATCCTTCTTCTCAGAAAATAAGTAATCAATGCTCTTCTCTGGTTCCTCATCAGCCTCTGCCTTCATGTTGTAGGAAGAGCCAAAAGCCTCCCCATCCACAGAGAATTCCTTTTCGTAATGAGTGGAATCCTTTCTGCTGCTGGAGTCTTTGAATTCTTCTGATTTTTCCTTTTTCTCTGTCTTCTCCTTCTTTGCTTTTTCCTTCTCGTGACTTTTCTTTGAGGAAGATGAGGAATGTCGGTGCCTCTCCTTCTCCTTGAGTTTGTCCTGCAGGCAAGGTAAAGGGAGAGAGTCCTTAAACTTTTCTTCAGCGGCGTCGGTCAGGGAGAGGTTAGAAGACTCGAAGAGGCTGGTGAGTCCTGGCTCTTGCCCTCTGTCGGTGAAGCTGTCAGAGGAGATCTCGCTGATTTTGTCATTGGAGTCGTCCCTGTAGTCATTCAGAGCCTCCTCCTCCAGTTTCTCCAGCAGGCTCTTCTCCGACTCCCCTCCTTTCGAAGACTTCTTCTCTTTGGAATGCTCCTTGTCTGGCTTCTCCTTATGTTTGCTTTTCACCTTATCATCACTGGTGTGTTTCTTCTCAACCTTTTCTGGGAGCTTTTGCTTGCTTTTCTTCTCCTGAGTGGAATCTGTGGACATTCTGTCCTTCCTGTCCTTGTACTTCTCACTGGAGTCTTTATCTTTCTTCTCTTTGTGTTTCTCAAAGGAACTCTTCTCCTTCTTCTCCTTTCCCCCTTCTGATGTTCCTTTGTCCTTTTTCTTCTCCTTGGACTCCTTATCCTTCTGCTTCTCCGAGTGCTGCCGGTCAGAGGAGTATTTGCGGTGCTTGTCGGGGTACAGCTCCTTCTCGGCCGCCGCGCCGTCGTCCTTGTCCTGCAGGCTGTCCAGGCGATGCATCTCGCTCCCGGCCGAGTCGCTGACCTTGAACCCACTCAGGCTGTAATCGTCCCTCTCGTCCTCGCTCTCATCCGTGAAGATGTCCGCGATGCTGTACCAGCTCTTCTCCTTGCCTTTCTTCTCATCCTTCTTCTCGGAGAAATCGTCTCGGTCTGTGGAAAAGCTCTTCTCTTTCTTCTCCTTCACCTGGTCGAAAGAACTCTTCCTCTCCTTGTCTTTGCTGTGAAGATCTTTGTACTTCTCCTTAGTTTCTTTCTTCTCTTTGAAACTCTTTTCTAGTTCTTTGTCCTTCAGGATTTTCTCTGGAGCAGCTTTTTCATTTTTCTCCTTGTCGCCTTCTTTGGATTTTTCCTTGTATTTTTCTGGCTTTACCTTTTCTTTTTTTTCTTTATCAGGAGCATCTTTCTTCTCCTTTTCCTTCCCAGAATGGTGCCTCTCCCAGCTCTCCAAGGTTTTCCCACTGAACTCAGGGTCAGACTTGTCCTTGAAGAACGTTTCACAGCCATACTCCTTGAAGTCATCTCGATAGGGCTCCTCCTGCTTCGTCTTGGGATCTTTTCGTTCTTTAGAGCTGTCAGAGGAATCTTTTCTGTCTTTGTTGGTTTCACCTGTGTCTTTTTCTTTCCTCTCCTTGCCAGTCTCCACAGAATCCTTCCTTTTCTTATCCTTTTCAGGCAAATAGCTCGGAGTAACTTTGTGTCTGTCCGTTTGGTCCTTTTTCTTCTCGGAGCTTTTCTCCACATAGTCCCTCTCCTTCTTCTTTAAGAAAGTGTCCTTTTCATTCCGCTTCTCGTTGTATTCCTTCTTCTCTTTAATTTTATTTTCCTTTTTCTTGTCTTTAATGTCCTCTTTCACGGGCTCTATGATTAGTTTTGCCACAGTGTCATTTTTAATCTCCCTGAAATCCGTTATTGGAGAATCCCAGCTGTCCTCGCCCTTGAAATCGAAGGAGGAATCAGAGGACAAGTCTGAAAACCACCTCTCCTGCTGATCATCCGAAAGGCTGAACTTTGTGTCCTCGCTTTCGGCAAACTGGGTTTTGTTATTAAACTCATCAAACCCAGACTCCTCCCTGTAAAGTTTTTCTTTTTTGCATTTTTCCTTCTCTTCCTTGAAGGATTTTTCTTTTTCTAGTTTAGAAACCTTCTCCTCCTTCAGCTCATTCTTCTTCTCAGATTTGGACTGCTTGTCCTTTGACTTCTTCTTTCTCTCCTCCTTGTGTATTCTCGGCTTCTCCTCCTTGGGAGATTTCTCTTTGACAGGTTTCTCTTTTTCTGATTTACTCAATCCTTCTCTGAAGGATTTGCTCAGGTCTTTACTACCATCTTTGATTTTTCTTAACGATTTCTCCTCTTTTGAGGATTTTCCAGTCTCATCTTTAAACAACCACTCCTTCTCCTCTGCTTTACCTTTGGGAAGCTTTTCCTCCTTCTTACCATGCTCCCGATCGTGCTTTAACACTTTCAACTTGTTTTCGACTGGATTTTCTGTCTCTACTATCAAGCCTTTCTCAGGCTTTTGTTTAGAGTCCTCAAACTCAAAAGAAAATGTTTTGATTATTTTAATGTCTTGGCTGACGGGACACTGTCCCTTCTCCTTGTTTTTATGTTTGTGTTTTGTTTTATGCTTTTTAACAACCTTCCCCTCCTTGTCCAGCTTTGGAATTGCTCCATCCACATTGCTATGGAATGAATTCTTTTTCTCAGAAACAGTGTTGTGGGGGGTGTTTTTCTTTTTGTGCTCTGGTTTCTTCCTGACTGGCTTTAGTGACTCTAAGCTCGAGTCCTCGGACGAGTAGTCTGACTCGCTCGTCAGCCTCGTCCTGGTGGAGTCCGATAGGGAACTGACGTCTGACCAAGCTGGAGAAGATATGGTTTTCCAATTGTCCGTCCTCCAGTGCTTGGAGTGCTGCTCTGTAAGATTAGGATTATGTTTCTGGGACGCTAAACTCCCATGAGAAGAGGTCGATGAGGCAGACAGAGAGTTAAACAAGGAGGATTCCTTTAGCACTAGCCTCGAGTCCTTTACACAGCTAGAGCTCTGCAGAGAGTCTCTATCATCCTCCTCACTCTCCACGTTTTCACTCTCTGATTCAGAGGAACAAAACTTGTCATTTTTTTTGCCAAACCGAACCTCTTTGCTTTTTGTCTCCTTCTTCCGCTTCTTTTTTACTTTGCTTTTCTCCTTGGGCGCCTTGGCGCTGGCGGGCTCCCGAATTTTGCTGCTGGGCAATATGGAGTGGGTGGAGAGGCGCAGCTTCTCCCCCGTGCCCACGGCCACGCTGGTCTCCTCCTCGTCCGAGCTGTCCGACAGGATGCGGTGGGCAGCTTTCTTTGGTGTAATTGTGTTATTTTTAGTATAAGTTTTCACTTCCATTTTGGGTATGGAAATGAAACTGTTTGCTTTAGTCTCTTTCCTGTAATCCTTTTTCAGCAAATGTTTGTCATCGACCGGCGGGACCCGGTCCTGCTCATCGTCCTCATCGAATTCATACTCATCCTTCACCGGGGTGATGGTTTTGGGGGGCTCCTGGGCCTTGGGCTTGTGCTTCAAACCCTTCTCAAACTCTGAGTCTGTGTTATTGCCATCAACGGAGCTGGAAGGAGCGAAGGAAGGGGCGTCCTCCTCTTCTGAGGTCTCTGCGGAGAGAGAAGAACAGCGTGTTAAGGACTGCCAAGGGTCTGGGGAACGAAACATCACTGGTCTCCTGCACACACCAACCCCTGCAAACACCCCTGATGCCCTTTGGCCACACCCAACCTTTGCCAAACCGGCAGCCAACAGCTCGGAATGCCAGGTTGGGGGATCTTTTTGGAAGGAAGCTCCTCCAGCTCCAACCTGCACAGGGTGTTCCTCGAAATAACATCACGGGTGTATCACGAGAGCTTTGGAACAAGGTTATGACTGCACACAGCTGTAGGTCAAGGCTCCCCAAAAGACTGGAAACTCTAATTTGCACTAATTAAAACCTGCAGAGTGTCCCACAATGGTGGCACTGGTGGAACAGGCTCTAGCAGGGACAGCCTGGGAGCAGAACCTGAAACACCAGTGCTGGGACAGCCGAGAGACAAGAACACACGGTGGGCATGCAAACCTCCTCCTCTCCACTGGAATTACCCACCTTCCAAAGGTAAGACATCCATTTACCTGCAATTGGCTTCCAATCCTACAGCCCGACTGCACCAGGGAAGTGATCTCAACGCTGGCTTCCAGGGCAAACAGCTCCCGGAGCTAAAGCTGGTGGTTATGTTGTCTGAACTGGGGTTACAGCTACGGGTGGGCTCCTGACCACGGCAGCATCTGACAAGAGTCTAACTTCACTGTCCTCTTAAGGTCTCTGTGTTAACAGACAGCTGCAGGCCACGAGTGTCACTGCCACGGCCACAGAAAGGCCAGTCTCACCTGTGGAGCTCTCTTCGCTGGAGGGGTACGTGGTCTTCCCCAGGAGCAGGTTCACCATGGTGGGAGAATTCGCTACTTTCAAAGGTGTCTCACCCTTCCTGTTGCTTTGATGAGGATTCCCTCCATAATGCAACAACAATTTCACCACCTGAAAAGAGAAACTGAGGCTTGAGGATGTTCTGATTTCAGGGTCTTTTTGCATGATTTTCATACGTAACTAAAAGAGCGGTGTATTCAGGACATGCCCGGTGGTACTAATATAAGAAAGGAGAGAAACCCCAGCAACATTCCCAGGGAAGTGGTGGAACCACCATCCCTGAAAGTGTTCAAAAAACAGGCAGAGACAGGGTTTAGTGGCAGCGTTAGGTTAACGATTGGGCTTGATGATCTTTTCCAACCTTAATGGTCCTGGGATTCTAAGAACCGACCTGGGCAGGAAAGAAAGGGGAAGAACAAGGCACAAAACCATGCTCCTGTGTCAGTTCCAGAAGAATGAACTATCCCCTGTGCAGGGAAACTCGGGGGCAGGAAAGAACCCCAGACTGGTCTGGGCTGGAAGGAACCTTAAAGCCCATCTCATTTCATCCCCTTGCCCCTCATTTCATCCACCTTCCACCAACCCAGGTTGCTCCAAGCCCCATCCAGTCCTGGCATCGAGCACAAACTCCTGCCCACTACATGGCAAACGAGACAAAACCACCCAGAATCTCTGTGTTTTCACAATGGACTGCGTGAAGCACAAGTTTCCAACAGAGTCATTCAAAGCACAGCCGTGAATTCCAGCCCCCCAACCTTGAAGTGGCCGTTGTTGGCCGCGTCGTGCAGGGGGGTGTCATCGTCCAGCCCCTTGGTGTTGACCTCGGCGCCCGCTGCCAGCAGCTGCTTGGCCACGTCGTAGTAGCCCCGGTTGCAGGCCTCATGCAGCGCCGTCCAGCCTGCAAGGACAGGGACACTCAGGACACGGCACCACCGTCACAGAGACGCTGAGACAGGGGGAGAGTCACCTCCAGGCCCAGAGGCTGCAGGGTCAGTGTGGCCAGGGCTGTGTTGCTCTCGTGGCCAGCTTGGCCATGTTTGCCCAGATCCCCATGGTACAGCCCAGCCTGGCCTTGGACGCTTCCAGGGACCGCCACAGCTTCTCTGGACAATCTGTGCCAGGGCCTCACCACCCTCACAGGGAAGAATTTCTTCCAAATATCCAATCTAAACCTCCCCTCCTTCATCTTAAGGCCATTCCCCCTTCTCCTGTCCCTCCATGCCCTTGTGCAACATCCCTCTCCAGTCCTTAAGCCCCTTTAGATTTGGCTTCAGGTTCCAACTCCTGTGTAAGGGAAATCGTGGTGCCCAGACCAGGCCTGAGCTCACAGTTGCAGACAGGGCACCAGAAGTGCCCTCACACAGATTTTCTGTGAACTCTCCAACCATGCAGCCACGCCGGGAACACAGGCCCAGGCTCGGGGGGAAACCAAGCAGCAGGGTCTCCGCAGTAACAGCGGCTCCAGCTCTCAAACAAATCTCTAAAGAACACAGAACAAAATATTTTATCGTGTTCAAACAGACTATTTTTAAGCAGAGCCTGTTTTGAAGTTTCCCAGCGTGGCTGCTCCGGTGTTTTGCTGATAGCGCCGTGGGAGCGCGTTCCGTTACCTTCACTCGGAGCCTTCAGAGGAGGCACCTGTGCCCGGAATTAATCACAACTGATACTTCAGTCTGGCACTGGGATTAATTATACGGGCGGAGGAACAGCCATATCTATTTATAGCCCCAAAATCGTGCAAAGAGAACAGCAAAGAGTAAAGTCAAGCTCTCGGACGTGCTGGAGAAAGGCTGATCCAGCCCCTCCGAATGACACCTTCATCACTCCTTCACCATCATCCCATGGCTGTCTTCTCCCTGCACAGCTTGGGGTTGTTCCCATCCCACCAGCCTAAGCAGGAGCTTGGCAGCACTGCGGAGGAGAAGGAGGAGGAGGAGGAGGAGGTGGTGCTACTCCTGAGCTGAGGGTCAGGATGGTCAACAGCTCCTCCAATTCGGGTGCCTGGTGGGAGCCTGACCTTGCCCTTCACATTCCCTCCCCATGAGCAGCACCCTCGCATTCAGTCCTTAAAAACAATTCCCAAAAATTCACAGGTGTCAGCCCCCCAGCTCTGGAGGGATGACTTCACAAACCTACTCTCAGCAGTATTTCTGTGCACATAATTCCTTCTAATTTAGGTAAAAATAGAGCTAAACCAGCCCACCTCCCTTTGCAAATCCCACTCCAGACTTTCATCACAGCACCCCTGTGGAAGGGCAGAAAGAAATGGTCCGGAGGGGCCTGGTCACACTTTTGGTGTGTGGAGCCACGACAGCTCCAGGGATTCTCTGGATTCTGCCCAGCCCAGCTTCACCCCCTCAAACAGACTGGACAGCCTGGGAATTCTGCTCCCAAACTCCAACAAGAGAACTGATGCTTTCAGGGGTTTTTTATGTGGCTTTTTTGTGTTGTTTCTTTTTTTTTTTAAAGGGTAAAAAGACTTCTTTCTCTTCAAAGAGCAAAATGGTGATTTGTGGCAAATGCCCTTTCCAAGGTGCAACCCCATGTTATCAACGAACTACTTTCTCTGGTGGGGGTCATTCTTGGAGGTGGAACACACAACCAGGTGGGAAAAAGCTGGGATTCCTGGGCTGTTACCTGCAAAGTCCTTCACATTGACATCTGCACCCTCGATGATGAGCTCCTTGATGCGCCGGGCGTCCCCGCGGATGGCAGCGCGATGCAGCCGAGTCTCTCCTCGCTCGTTTCTCTTATTTACTTTATCTTTGGTTTTGGAGGCAGAGTTGGGAGTTCCCTTCTGACAAACTGTAGACTGAGAGGGATGCTTTGGTGTTGTGTCAACTGCAGGGAGGAGACAAACAGCGTCAGGAATTGCCGTTCCAAGGAACTCCTAAGCCCTTAGAGGGAGCTCGTGCACCGCGTTTCGTCTCGGCTCTTCCTGAAATATTCACCACAAGGCAGCGAGGGGCACCGCAAGGCCTGGAGTGGATGTGAACAGAGCAGCCTGTGTGTGTCCCACGGAGATGGGAATCGCGGGCTGCCAGAGCCCACTGGAGAGCTGCAGTCCTGGCAAACACTGTGGGCAATCCCGTGATTTGGGAGCAGACAATGCAGCTCCTTACCCTCAAGCCTCAATTCCCAAGGGAAGTGGCTTTTTACCAAGCACATGTGAGGTCTGACTGCCTTGGGAGGAGACTGCATTTCCTGGGAGAACACTGGAATGCTCTCAACGCTCAGCAGCTTCGTCCCTTTTAGTTTTCCCAAATAACAGCAACATAAGCAGCGAGATTGGGGTTTGTTTTTTGGCTAAAAGCTGCAGTGTTGTGTGTAGGATGTGGATGTGAGCACATGGATAGCACAGAGCCTCCGAAAACCTGGGGAGGGCCATGTTTGCGACAGATAAAAATTACTAAAAGAAAATCCGTGGTAAACACATTCCAGCTGCTCCACATCTCAAGTTACAGCTGTGGTGGTTACACATCTTATCCCCTTCCATGAGAAGAAACATTAAAAACCTACAGAGGATGGTATTTTGTCTTTTTTTACAATCCTCTTTTACTGAGATAGCCTGAGAGGCCGGTGGGAAACACGGAGCTGAGGTGGAGGAGGCTCCTGAGGAACCCAAACTCCAGATGAGCAGCCAGGGTGGCCTTGGTCATGGCCTGGATTGGGCCTGAGGGACACTGGAAAAAGGAAGGGGCAGCCCAAGCCACGTGCGAATCCCAGTGACACCGTACCTGGAGTCACCTGCAGAGCACCACAGGAGCGGTGAGACTCCACAGAGCAGCACACCAGACTCCTGCACCATGCCAGGGGTGGTGGTTCAGCCCCGCTGCTGCTGCACACGAACACCCTGGTGACCCCAGGAACCGGGAATTCCGAGCATTTGGGAGCTTCTCGCTGCAGCTCCCACCTGTCTGCCCACGCCTCAGAGCAAACCCACTCCCCAGTCTCACCTGGGCTGTTTGCAGACTCTTCTGCTGTCATCTGCATGAGGAGAGCGACTTGCTGGCGCTCAGAGAGAGGGTACCCTGCCCGGATCCCCGAGAGGCCCATGCCGAAGAGCAGGCCAGGCTTCCTGGTGGCGGGCTCCTTTTTAATCCTCTTCCGCTCGGGACCCTGCTTCTCTGTGGGACAAGGATACAGAGACACAAGCCATGAGTGTCACCGGAGCTGAAAGCCACAATCCTTTCTGAGCTCTCAAAAGCTCCTGGCGAGTGATGGATCCCAGTGGCGAGTGATGGATCCCTGCAGTGGGAGCACCTGGAGCAGCCACCCAGGCTCACCCTGCTGAGGCTGAAGCCAGGGCATGCTCCACTCCTGCTCCTCCCACTCTCCTCCACCATCAAAGCACAGCATAGGGAGGAGGGAATGGATCCTCTGAGGGGCCACTGCCAGTGCTGCAACTCCCATCCTGCTTTAGGAGCCTCCATCCCATGCCAGGGTGTTCCGAGGAGCCTACACAGCCTGACGTCACAACAACATGGACTCAACCGGAGGCACTGAAGAGCATCAGCAAAGAGAGCTGAAAGACAGAGGCTGACAGTCTGGAAATGTGGCCATCACACCCATCATCATCATCATCATCATCATCATCACCAAAGCAAGGAGGCTGCGGTCAAAGAGATGCGGGGAGCACCAGGCTGGTCCTCTCCTCCCAAAGTGTTTACTCCCATCTGGCCTAAGCACCCATCTGGCCTCAGGTCTTCTGCAATCCTCTAAAAAAAAAATCCCAAACAAACCGGAGGGGAGGGGAGGAAGAAATCCCAGAAGGGCCTGGCTTCTCATCCCAAATCCCAGCTTGACACTTGGTCTCCTAAAACATCCAGCTGCAAATGCAGCTTCTGGTGAGGGTCCAAGAGCAACCTCCCCTAAAACTGGGATTTGTCAAATCCTGCTGCACCATCTCCAGTGGGTTCAGAGAACCACAGCCACACCAGAATCACAGAACCATGGAATGGCTGGGCTGGAAAGGACCTTAAAGCTCATCCGATCCCACCCCCTGCCATGGACAGAGACACCTTCCACAGTCCCAGGTTGCTCCAAGCCCTGTCCATCCTGGCCTTGGACACTTCCAGGGATCCAGGGGCAGCCACAGCTTCTCTGGGCACCCTGGAGGTGCCTCAGTACCATCACTGTAATAAAAAATAACAATTCTGCAGCCTCCCCCAGCTCTGCTCAGCCAGCCCTGCCTGTCACGCTCGATGTGGGTCACGGGCATGCGGCCAGTGGGACGGAGCGTGCGGTGCCTCTGCCCAAAGTCCAGCGGGTCAGGTGGAACCGCCAGCGGACGGGGTCACACACGGCCACCAGACTCTGCACCACAGCACGTTTCCTCCTTCACCCACCAAACTGCAGCCAAGGAAAAGTCTCTGGCAGACGAGGGCAGCAGCGTGTGGTGATGTTCCATTCCTGCCACTCTGTTCCTGCTGCTCGCAGCTCCCATGGCTGAGGCACAGCCAGCTCCAGAAACCTTTTCCAGGCATGGTGCAACAGAGCTGGCAAGCTCTCCTGCTCAGGTCCCACCTGGAGCAGGTGATTTCCATCGACCCCTGCTCCTGGGATCCTGTACATTTAAGAAATAACAACTGTTCCAGGGAAACTCTCAACCAGAGCACATGGCCATCCCTCTTTGAAGTGCTCTGCTCATTGCTCAGAGCAGCTGTGGCTGCCCCATCCCCGGAAGAGTCCAAGACCAGCTTGGACAGGGCTGGGAGCAACCTGGTCTATGGAAGGTGTCCCTGCCCATGGCAGGGTTGGGATGAGCCTTAAGGTCCCCTCCAGCCCAAATCATTCCATGAGTCTATGAAAAACAAGCCCTGGAAACATGCCTGCATTGAAGGCAAATCCCAGCCTACTCCTCTGAAACCACATTCTGGTCATCCTGGCAGCTGTAACAGAGCTGGAAGATGAAATCAGATCACAGGACAGTGGGCAGTTTTTTAATGGCTTAAAATAAAATTAAACCCAGTGTGCTTACGGGAAGACAACTTTGCCGGTACGGTTCCAGGAGCCACGTTGCTGCGCAGTGTATCCTGCCAGGGGACACAGGGACACCTGATCCATGCGTGCAGCACCTCCCTGCTCCTCCTGAGACTCTGAGCTGCTGCTCCAAGCTGCTAAATCCCTGCTCAGCCAGGCCTGGCTTCTCCCAGCCTTGGTCACATCCAGCCATGCCCCAAAGCCAGGCATGAAGATGCTCCGGGGGTCACATCTCGGCTGGTGCCACCAGGCAGTGTCCCTGAAGTACACGATGCCCAGGGCTGTGCCAGGGCTGCTCTGCACGTACGGAGCCACAATTAGAATGGGAACATTTTCATTAATATCCCTTGGCTGCTGCAGGTTGTCAGCACGAGTCTGGGATTTGCAAAAATTGATTATCAAGTTCAACCGAAACCTCCTAAACTCCTATTCATTCTGCAGTTGCAGAAATTTCCTCCTCCACAGAACATTTAACATTACAAAGCATGTGATCAACAAGATAAAAATAAATTGGAAAGCGACTGCCGCGTTCTTGCTCGCTGAGGGGAGGCAGCCGAGGACTTGGGCTCATGCTTCCCGGTGGGAAGGGTTCAAGGCCAGCTGGATGGGACCTGGAACAACCTGGTGTGACCACCAACCCTTAAGGGTGGGTTGCCACACCTGGCTCAGCGGAAGGTGTCCCTGCCCACGGCAGGGGGTGGAGATGAGCTTTAAGTTCCCTTCCAACCCAAACCATTCCAGGATTCTGTGATTCTATGACTCCAGTGCTGGCACCCCCGGTGTGGCAGTGTGGCCGGCCCTGGCTCCCTACATGGCACAACCCTCAGGCAGCGTGGAGGGACCACATGAACCAGATTCTTGAGAGGGTCTGAACAGGAGCAGGAGGATGGAGATGGAGCTGCTCCCAGCATCCGTTTCCCATCCTGAGCCTCAGCAGGGTGAGGGTCCTGCCCAGCCCTGGCTGGTCCCAGGCTCACAGAGCTGCACATGTGTGTTATTTCAGCCCGGAGGATTTTACTCAGAATCAGATTTTCAGCAGATTTAAAGGTGTCCCCGCACAGAGATCTCTGCTCGCCAGCTCCTGCGCCTCCAATTAACTGCACCTCTGGAACACCTTGCAGCAACATGGAGAGAACGGAGAGAAACTCTCCCAGCATTACCCACCTCAGCAGACAGAAATAAAGCTTATTTCACATGAAAATCCCCTTAGCAAGCACAAACCCCAGAGATACGGGGAGGTGTGCGGGCAGGGAGCCCCCAGCGCTGATCGGCAGCGGCGGTGGTTGGACTGTGCACACAGATCCCAGTGGGAGGAACACCATGGCAGCCCACGGATGCTCCATGAGCCCGGCATGAGCCACACCTCCATGCAGCTATTTTTAAAGCAGCTCGTTTGCTGCTTGCTTCAGCCCTTCTGCAAACCTCCTGAGCATCAGCCCTGGTTTAATTCGGGGATCCTGCTCGGCTCTTCCCTCACGCTGACGCCAGCAGGAACCGCGTGCGCAGGCTTAAAGGGGAAAGCAGAAGCTGAGCGGAGCTGAGCCAGGAACTGCTCCTGCCTTTCACCACACGGAGCCTGAGAGGCTGCAAAGGCAGAGCAGGAGCAGATTCCCAGGACAAAAGGGTTTGAGCATTAGCCTGCAGGTGGTTCTCGTGCCCACACGAGACTCTGGGCAGTGCTGCAATGGGGAGCACAAATCCAGGGCTGCTGGAAGCGCCTCGGCAGCTCCACAGGGATCCAGGGCAGATTGAGAGGGATTCAGAGCTGCTGGGCTGGTTCTGTGTGCAGACACAGGCTGAACCCAGCCCCAGCCGAAACAGAGAGGGGCAGGGAAGGAAGGAGAGCAGGGCAGTGATGGAAAACCTCTCAGGTGACAGGTGAGATGCTGGCAGGTTGCGGGGACACCGGAGCCACGCGGCTCCTCGCTCCCCACGCACGCAGCACACCCTGTAATGCAGAAAGCATCTGCTCCCACTGCTCCGGCGTGACAACACACGCATGGAAGGTGGAACCCTGAGGAAAAATACCATTTTCAAGCCAGCAGCTCGCGCTGAACGAACGTCTCAGCACCGCACGGCCACACCGAGCGCCGGCTCAGCGGCGAGAGGGGCTTTGCAACTGCTCCTGCGCCGAGCGAGCGCAGGGCCAGGAGATCAATAGGAATAAATTAGAGCGGCACAGACAGCAACAGAGACTGCACTGCACCCCCGGGAGAGCACGCGGGCTCTGCTCCCCCCAGCCCGGCCCAGCCTGCGTAAGAGTGACTCATTCCTGCTGCAGAACTTGGAGGGCATAAAACGTTTTGGAGCATGTCGGCTCAGAGCAGGGAAGAGCAGGTCCAGCCCGGCACCGCAGCCTGAGGATGCGCTCCCAGACTCACAGGGCACCTGCAATGTGGGCCAGTGACTCAGGAGGTGAACGGTTTGACAGCAGCACAGCCCCAGCACAGGCCAAGGCTCTGGCACTCCAGGACTGAAGGACAAGCAGGCTGAGGGGAAGGCTGGAGGTGGCAGGAGTGGCATGGAATGGGAAGCAGCACCATTGGCACAGGTGGACAAATAAGAGAGGGCAGCAGGACAGGCCAGGAGAACACTCGGTAGTGAAGAGCTCAGTGAGGAGGGTGAGCAGGAGACTCCTGGAATGCGGAGGAACATGGCACGGGCTGGGGGGACACACTGGCACCAGGAGATCATGGACACACTGCAGAGCCAATGGACCAGGGGCACAGCCAGGAGGTGATCTGGATTATCAGCCCAGCGCTAAACAGAAAAACAAGAGGAAAAGCAAGGCCTGCTTTGACAGAAGGCGCCCTGAGCTGCTCCTGTACAGTGGGGCGCTCGTTCCCAACCTGAAGGATGGAGGACCAGAGGCAGAGCCTCATACCACAGTGCTGGGAAGGATGATGGAGACCTTGGCTGTGAGTCAGGAGTGGAGGAAAGATGCCAGCAGGAGGAACAAACCCCTTTATAACCATATCAGGTCACTGCGTGCAGCTGAGCCCACCGTCCTCACTGCTCAGCTGGGCTCCCTGGGAATGAGGATCTGCAGTGCCTGACCCCACTGGCTGCAGGATTTTAAAATATAATTTGACTAGAGAGGTTTAATGCTGTGTGACAGCCTGTGATCCAAATGCAGGTGTTCGCCCTACACTTGCAGGCCAGACCCTACAGCTGTGCCCCGATGTGTAAAAGCAGCTCCTTCACAGAATGGCCACTGGCTCCCAAAATGCTGCGAGAGGAGCCCAGAGGCTTCATCAGAAGCAACAATTTCCATGTTAAAAGTGAATAATTCAGAGCAAGACCAATTTTCAAGTCGAGACTGTGCATTTCCCACGAAATAGAAAGAGCTGGAGGAGGGAGGAGGGGGGAGGAAGGCCCTGGCCAGCCCTCCCCTCCCGGAGCTGGGGCCAGAACAGTCTGCAGACAGCACTGATAAAAGCTCTTGTATTAAGGAAAAAGCCATCATTGATAGATTTTTGGTTCACAGAGACACAGCACACTGCAACCTCTCCCTCTGCATGTTAAGGAGGTGATGAGGGGGGAGGAAGGAGATTTATGGCAGCTCCCGTCATAAAACGACCTGGTTTTCTGCGCAGCCCTTCCCAGATGGCTGCTGCACACGGGGAGTTTCTCAGGGTGATCTGAAGGCTGGTGTGTGCCAGGCTCTCCACACTGTACCGGCATTATGGAGCCCAGCTAGGAAGGGAGAAGCTCTGACATTCACTCTCTCCCTGGTTGCTAGGTGAGAACAGTTTCTTACTATTTTAGTAAAAGGATTGAAATGACACAGGCAAAGAAAGCCCCACTGCAGCGCAGCCCCTCCGAGCCCCCAGCTGCACACACCGGAGCGCAGCCAGGCACAGGGAACGGCACAAACACCGCTTTGGGATGCAGATGTCTTTTTTAATAAGCCAGCAAGTTGCTTCTCACGGATTCCCTCGCCAGCCTTGCCGACTCGGGACTAACGAGCCCGTTCCCATGCCGTGTCGCTCCAAACACTCCAGCATTAGGCAAGCAGCAGCCAGCTCCTGGAGAGGATGGTTTGGGTCAGCTGATTCATCAAGCATTTTCTAACCTACTAATTAGCGTCACGCAACAACCTCAGGGGATTAGAGAGGAGTTTGAAGCTCCAAGGCCAGCTCCTGCCAACCATACTCACACTGGCCCTTGTCCACCACAGCACCTCCCTGGCCGGCCACGAGCCCCTGGGATCAGCCCGGGGCTCCCAGACAGCCCTCAGAGCCAGGAGAGGTTGATGTGCACAGACCAGCTTGGAGAGCTGGTGGGGGTTTGTGTCTCCCTTGATCCTCCAAGAGCACCCAGGGAAGGAGATGAACACACAGGGAGAAAACTGGACAAAGAGAGGGAGCGGAACACACGGGGAGGGAGTTGAGCACCCAGGGAAGGAGCAGGACCCCCAGGGAGGGAGTGGGATCCCAAGGAGAGTAGGGCCCCCAGCATGGCTGGGGACCACCAGCTTTGACCCAGCCTTGCTCAGGCCTTCCCAGCTCACAGGGAGAGCTGTCAGAGGCCAAAATCATCTCAGCATGCTCTGAGATTTGTACTGAGCCGCAGCTCTCCCTGCTGATGACTAAAGGCCTGGAAACCACAGCTGCACCTCGAGCCAAGGGACTCCAGTGACAGTGTGACATCCAGCTAAGGAAACCAGCGCAGGAGGGGCGGACACATGGAATTCTGCACTCCGTGCATCTCACAGCTGCTCTGGAGCAGCGTTACCTGTCCCACTCTGCAGCGAGGGACCTGTTGGTGCGGATCCATCCCGTCAGAGCCCGAGGGAGGCGGGGAGTGCCCGGCCCCACGCCGGCAGTCTGGTGCCGTTGAGTCAGCCGTGACTCAGCCGTGGCTCAGCGCCGCAGCCACGGCACCGCTGCGCCAGCCGCCCGTGCCCACCTCTCCTGCCAGGTGCCTTCCCAGCAGGACTGTTCCCTTCTCCCTGCTGCTCCCTCTCTGCGTGCTTGTTGATACCACAATTATCCAATATTGCTGGGTTTAAAGCCCCCTCCCGGCACGGCACGCGGCCGAGGAGCCGCGCGGAACCTCGCACGCTGCTGGAATTGCTGGGAGAAAAGCTGGCTGTGCTCGTTTGGCGGCTGCCAGGCAGCACGTAGGCTCTGGGCAGCGCCTGTGGATGTGGGGAGATGCCACACGAGGGAAGGAGAGGGAAGGAGGAGAAGTCTGAGGCACAGAGATGCTGCTCCCACAGTGCTGGAGCTGTAACATGCACAGTCTGGAGGCTCACGGCTTGATGCCATTTTTTTTTTTCCTAAAGACAGTTTATTTAGTTAACTCTGAGGAACCCGAGAGCCAGAATTGTTGCTCTAGAAACCATTTTGAGAGAGATTATTTTAAAAGATTTAGTTCTGAACCAACCATATCCAAACCATATGCTCAGAGCAGCGCTGGCCTGCAGCGCCTCTGGGAGCCCACACCACAGAATCCTGGAATGGTCTGGGTTGGAAGGGACCTTAAAGATCATCTTGTCCCACCCCCTGCCATGGGCAGGGACACTTTCCACTATCCCAGGCTGCCCCAAGCCCTGTCCAGCCTGGCCTTGGACACTTCCAGGGATCCAGGGGCAGCCACAGCTGCTCTGGGCACCCTGGGCCAGGGCCTCAGCGCCCTCACAGGGAGGAATTCCTTCCCAATATCCCATCTACTCCCAAACTGTGCTGCTGCCCCACATCTGGACAGGGTGGGTTTTGCTGCCCTTCCACGTGAGACAAACCCACATCTGATGTTTCTCACCCCACATATGGAGCACCTACATCAAGGCTGAGCCTGAGCCTTCCGGGGAAAAAAAACACACAGCGTGCTAAGGAAAATGAGTCACTGTAACACATCAGGATGAGGATCCACGCTATTGTTTAAACACTTGAAGAGGAGAAAAATACCCCACTAGAGGCAAAGAGAGAGCTCTGCTAGCTCCCAGCTCCCACGTCCTTACAGCTGAATTCCACGTGGCTGTGGAATATCCTGGCACACCCCCTCACGCACACACAGCAGCCCATGGACACAGCCTGTGAAGCACGACCACGTTACATAAACCACCCGGGGTCAGCCAGCAGCGATGGTGCAATCCCGCTTCTCTGAGGGCTGGGAGCAAAGCTGAGGAGCAGAACAAGCAGCAGCAGCCTCCCCCTCCTGCGGGAACATGGGGTGAGCGCACGGCAGCCTTTGCTCCAGGCAAAAGCCTGTCCTGCATGTCACACGTGTGTCCTCAGCCAGGTGCCACTGATGGCACCAGCCCAGACTTGGGGGGATCCCTCCACCCCCAGAACGTGCAGCTTCTGAGCACCCACAAACATGTCTGTACCTGACTCTACCTCGAGCCAGGCCAAGGAGCAGACAGGCTTGAAACACCCCATAGTTGCAATGGGGTGGTGCAAGAGCAGAGCGAGGTGCTGGCAAGTCTTTTCCCGTCTCCAGTATCTGATTCCTGGAGCAAACGATGTCAGAGAAGAGCAACAGGCTCCTGCTAAGCACCAGCCTGACTGTGCACATTGACTTGCAGCTCCCTGCTGGGATGTCCAACCCAGTGGCTGAGTCACTTCCTCCCCAGTCCCCATCAAAGAGGTTGGTGAGACTCGCCCGCACCCTCCACACACTTTCCCAGAGTCTGGGAGAGCCCAGTTTGTCTTTAAAGGGGTCTGTGAGTGCCATGATCCCCTCCACGTCTCCTCTGGGAGCTGGGCTGCTGCTGCCCCTCGGCTCACCCACTTCCCCAGGAAGGACGAGCTCTGGAGAGGAAGGGGAAGAGCTCTGCAGAGGAAGAAGACAACGTGTCTGGAGATAAGAGTCACACGACTGCGGAAAGCACAGGGGTAACGGGGGAGCCCCTGGGCACGGGGGTCTCATGGGCTGCTGCTCCTCCCCAGCAGCCACAGCCTCTCCCAGCAGCTCTCTCTGCTCTCCTCCACATTTGGTTTCCTTCTCGCTGCTGCCAGCGCAAATATTTCCAAGATCTCTGCAGCCAGAGAGAGAGCAGAGCCCTGGGAAAAGCAGATCCCTGCCGTGACGTTCCAGCTGTCACGAGGGTCAGACAGCCCTGCAGCGAGTTTGGACTTCAACTCTCAACCCAGTATTGAACGCAGCACAAACACCCTTGACAAAGAGCAGCTCCAGCTCTGGTTAACCAGCTTTGCCCGGCCCCAGTCACACCCCCAAAGGTGACACCCCAAGGGAGACACCACAGCAACCCAAAACTTCATCCTACAAACGGCCATCACATTTAAGAGAATTAATGAATGTTTGGAAACTTTCTCCCCAGACAGGGAGCTCGGGAGCACAAACCCACAGAAACACTGGACCAGCCTCAGGACACGTCACTGCCGCGTGTCCTTGCTCGTGGAACAGCCCTCACTGCTGCAGTGGCACTCCTGGCCCTTCCAAATCTGCCCTCCCAGCTCCTGAACCAGAGGAGACACATGCCACATCACACCACCTCCCCAGCTCACCACAGAGCACCACCAAATACAGCCTTTGTACCATTTTTAAGCATATTCCCCACTTTTAGCCCACTTTATCTCTTAACACAATCCCTGAGCTTTACCAGACCAGAACTATTTCCAAATGCAGATTTCCCAGGAATGTACAGGAAGGACCCACACAAACCGCTGCCCAGAAATCCACAGCTCAGCCCCCTTCCACAGCTCAGCCCCCTACAACCAAACAACACTACTTTCTCCATGCCAAAGCTTTGTGACTGCTCTCCCCAATTACAAACAAATCCAACAGCCCATCCAGGAGCCTCACGTACCAGCCACTCTTCTGCCACAAGATTGACCTGCTTGACCAGATTCTACTTGTTGGTTTTCTTTTAAACACTACTCGGCTTTATTCCCTTACTCTCCAAGTTCTCACAAGCAGGCCCTGCTGCACAGCTTGCCCCAGCCACAGCTTCTGAACTGGGATAGCCAGAAACAAGCAGAATGCACAAGAGCTGAAGGAAGGGGGTGTCCTCACACAGCCATGGCTTGGTCCACCTAAAACCATCACGAAGAACAAAAGGGCTTTAACCCAGCCAGCTCCAGATGGGCACGTGTGGAGCAGAGCAGTTATCCAGCCCCTTGTCCACACACCTCTTCCTTCAATTAAAAAATACAAGGAATTTGATACAATGCTTCCATGTGGATTGGCTGCTCCCCACCAGCCCCAGCACCCGGGATTTGAAGGTGGAATGTGGCATTTCTGTACCTGTATCCGAGTCTTTTTGATCTCCATTTGTTCCGACAGTGAAAGGCAACTTGCGTTTGGTCGCTCGCTCTTTCACCTCTTTGCCGCCATCACTCCGGTCCAACTTTGGAGTCTTGGTTAGAGAAACTTTATCTTTATCCTGGAAAGAGAAGAGACCAGATCAACAAGAGCCTTCCCCACACTGTGCTCACCCGATTCCCCAAATCCTGCACTGACCTCATGCAACATCCCGTCCCTTTCTACTGTGCATTTCCAGCATCAGGGTTTGCCAGCTCAGCCTCCACCAAGATAATAAAGCTCTACCGCCACCAGAGAAGAGCCAGGCCAACCAAGGGTACTGTGTGGTGCCAAATTCCAACCAATTCAGGCGAAAAATGAAGCCAACACTTTGTGTGAGGCCAGGGATGCGCCTGGCTGTGGGCACGGAGGGAAGGTAGGCTGGGATGGGGGAACCTGAGGATTTCCGAACACAACCACAAGCAAGAATGACCCCTTCCTGCTTTGTATCAATCTTGTTTATTCGGGCTGGTTTGCATTATAGTGTGAAGCAGAAATGCTGTGAACTGCTTGGAAGCAGGAAGAGATTTTTGAAGGAATATCCCAAGCAAAAGTTACAGATACTGAGACAGGTGAGATTTTTCACATCACCAGGGAGAGCTGGTTCCAGCTCAAACTCCCGGAGTTCAGTGTGTCAGGAATGCACAGCCTGAGGTCATGCCCCGTGGTTTTTTGTATGTGAGGAACAGGATTATTTTAAGCGAGCGGTTCTGGACTGACCACTGTGCCCCTGCCCGAACGACAAGGGCAGCACAAGCGGCTTTGTGACAGATCTGATTTCAAAAACCCAGCAAAACCCAGCCTCTGCACTTTAGAGGCAGAGTTAGATTAAATACCAGAACCTCAGTACACAAAACCATGCCAGAGCGTGGCTGGAAGCTCAGACCAGCCAAACTAAGAGCGTTCCCTTGTTCAGAGAGGAGCAGCCCCGCTGTCTGGCCCTGGCAGGTGGCCCCAGTGCCAGCAGTCACAGGACTGCAGCGTCACCGTCACCGCGTGCGTCGCTCCTTCCTCTTTCCGTGTCTGTCTGGAGCCCGCACTTCACCCACAGAAGTAAGAGAAACCCCTGACTCGCCCCGGGGGGATGTGTTTGCACGTCCCTGGCCACAGGCAGCGTGACAGCCCCGGGGCTGCCCTCGCTGCGCTCCAGCGAGGATGAAGGAAATGGGTTGGGGAATCCCTTTTTTGGTAAAGCAAGAGAAACAAACCTGCCTGACAGGGCTCTGCAGTGGGAGGCAGCCAAGGCACGTTCAGAGCCCCAGGAAGGGCAGCCCTGCTCCAGAGCAGCCGCCGAGCACCGGCCCTGGAGCGACGGGACGGAGCCCCCACAGCCAAAATAAACACTCCAGCATTTCCTTTAAACCCTCCAGATTGAAAAGCCTTTGACTTATTTTTTCTGAGGTGAACAAAAATAGTTTGGAATAACAAATGATGCCAATTCTACTGCTCTGAGGCGGCAGTGAGGCCAGGGAGCTCCCATCACCTGCCAGGAATGTCGTGTTGTGAGCAGTACCCTGCTCTGTCCTAGTTCTATGATTCTACGAAATATTTTATCAAAAGAATAAAACAAAATGTCTGTGTTTCCTGAAAAGAAGCCACCGAATAAATCATGCACCTCTTCCCACAGTGGCCATCCACATGCTGAACTTTTCCTTCTATCTACTTGAATAAAAGGCAGCTCTGAACACTTAAGGCACAAGTCTGTGAGGTTCCTGCAGTGTGAAGCAGTCAGGGCTGTCAGAGTTCATGGAGCATCTGGATGATGCTCTTAGACATCCAGGTAAGTTTTCTGCTGAATTAATGCTGCCCAAGATCACTGTGAGAAAAGGGGCAGGACAGGTAAAAATGCAGCTCATTCTACAAAGTTTGAATCATGGAATGGTTTGGGTAGGAAGGGACCTTAAAGATCATCCAGTTCTACTCCCTGCCATGGGCAGGGACACCTTTCACTATCCCAGATTGCTCCAAGCCCTGTCCAGCCTGGCCTTGGACACTTCCAGGGATCCAGGGGCAGCCACAGCTGCTCTGGGCACCCTATGCCAGGGCCTCACCACCCTCACAGGGAAGAATTCCTTCCCAGTGTCCCATCTAAGCCACCCTCTGCCAGTTTAAAGCCATAGTCACTGCCACGTTGCTAAAATCTCCCTGATGGAGGAGAGAGGGAGCAGAGGAATTAGGAAAAAACCCTTTGCAGAGCAGAGGGTGAGCCCAGTGTGGCCCTGGCAGTGTCCGTGTGAATCCCGGCGCCGGGCACGCTCGGGCAGCGCTTCCTTTGCATCCGCCCCAACGCTCGGAGCTGCTGATCCAGTCAGTTCAGCACAATTAAATACCAGGCAGCGAAGGCAGCAGCGGCAGTGCCGGCACTGCTTTGAAGATTAATTCCTACAGTAGCACAATGATAACCTTTCCTACTAATTGGAGCAAGGAAGATCCAGACTTCGCTTCCCCCTGGAAAGCAGCGACTTGCTGGGGATGCCTGCAGCAGCGGGTGGAACATCAAGGCAGCTGGAGAGTCCAATTCCTGAAAGTTTTCATTTTCTTATTTTAAGCTTTATTTCCCTAATTATTTCCAAATCTGTAATGAAGAATGTCGTCCTTTGCTTGAGTAAAAACTGGTTTCATTTTTAGGTCTTCTCATGTTTAAAGTAAGCTCAGACTCATCGGAATCAGGTTTCACAAATGGAACAAATCCAAATGAGAATCACAGAATCCTGGAATGGTTTGGGTTGGAAAGGACCTCAAAGCTCATCTCATCCCAACCCTTTTGCCACGGGCAGGGACACCTCCCACTAGATCAGGCTGCTCAGAGCCCCATCCAACCTGGCCTTGACACTGCAGAGAAACTTGTATGAAAACTCCTGTGTAAGAGCTGGAGCTCCCCAAGGCTGGGACAGGAGTCTGGGGACCGGGAAAAGTCGAGAGCTCAGCAGCAGCAGCAAGTTCCCCTTTGCAGGTGTTAATAAAAGCTGCTTTGGCAAAGGGGAGTCAGCAACCATGAGGGCAGAAAAAATCCCCTCCTGACACATTACACGTGTAGTAAGAGTTACTGTATGAGTAACTGAGCCCAGCCTGAGCTACTCTTGCAGAAGTGCAAAGATGCATCACAAGTTGCTCTCGGCTGCTGCTGTTGGAGCACAAACCCACCAGGAACTGGCCCCAGCAGCCACCCAGAGTGAGATGCTACAGGGTGGGGATGGAAGGGCTTCTCCCATCAGCACCACAGACCCTGATATCAATCTGCTCAGGGCATTTGTGACAGACAAACTGGCCAAAGGCCACTTCTCAAAACAACACTGGGGGTTTTCGATAGATTTCTGCACGACAGAGCCATTTAGATGGGGCTCTGAGCAATCCAGTCTAGTGGAAAGGATGAGATGAGCTTTAAGGTCCCTTCCAACCTAAACAAGTCCACAATTCTACAGTTTACAAACCCATGCAAAGAAATCCGTATTTCCAGCCCATCCCCTCGCTCCGACAGAACCTGACTCGCAGCCCAGCACTTATGCAGAGACTTTCACTGCCAGCCATGGAAATCCCCAAAGCCCTTTGTTCTCCAAAATGAGCTCCAAGCATTTCAGGTTGTGATGTCAGTAAAAATTAGGCAGCAATAAACAAAACCAGCATGGGCAGCCTGGGAGGAGAAGCCCAGGAGAGCTCCAAGGCCCGTGCCCTGGGCAATGCCCCACATCAGACTCCTGCTGTGGGCAAACAGCCCACGCTGCAAAAAGCAAATGCTGCCACAGAGGGACTTTCCCTGCACCAGTGGGTCTGTCCTGACAGAAGGAAGGGAGAAGGGGCAGAAGGTTCCCACCCTGCATTACAAAAAGGCATGGATGCAGTTTTACCAAGAAAGCAACTGGATGTGGTGAAAATCAAATAATTCCCTAAATCTGGGCCCCTTGTA
Source organism: Dasyornis broadbenti (assembly GCA_013397935.1). Lineage (NCBI taxonomy): Eukaryota > Metazoa > Chordata > Aves > Passeriformes > Dasyornithidae > Dasyornis > Dasyornis broadbenti. Next base: position 263,195 of record VZRN01006223.1, read on the forward strand.
GCCTTCCCTAAGCCAGACTAAAAACACAGACACACACAAAAAGTTCCAAAAAGTCTGAATTTGCTTTGTTATCAATGCTGCAATAAAACATGTGAAGCACGGAGGAGCTGAAGCCCCATTTCCATGACTCTCAAGCACAGGAGTTTGTAAGAAACGTGACCCTGTGGTGAGCACAGGCTGATTAACTCCACTGAAATGTCATCTCTTCAGTCACCCAGATGCTTCTGCAGGTTTCATACCCCTGTGCGTGACTCTGTGCTGCACGGAGAGCCCGGCACTCACACATCCAGTCTGGAAAGCCCTGACAGCACAACAGATTTCATGAAGAACCGAAAAATAAGGACCATGTTCCCTTTTCTGAAAAAGGGAAAAGAGGAAGGAGAAAAAACCTCAAGTTTTTTTAACCTCTGCCAGCTCCTACAAGCAAAATTCGGGGAAAGCGCTGTGCTGCTTGGTGTTCGCTGCAGCAAAAATGCACTTTTGACTATGCAAGAGGGAGCATTTGCCATAAAGAGGCAAAGGCTGTGCTGAGCACACGGTGTAACCACGCAGCCAGGCCAGGCCCATCAGGAAATGCTTTTGACAACTGATATAACTCTTGCTGTGGTGCTCTTGCTCAGCCTAAGTCATGAGTAATCTCCTCCTGCGACGGGGATCTGTGGATCTAGACCAGAAGGGAGAATTATTCATATATGGCATGCAGATTTTTACAAAAGCCTTCAGGCTGCAGGGAGCAGGAGGAGCCCAGGGGCTGCCAGCGCCCGCCCCGGGCAGGCTTGTGCAGCCTTATAAGGGCTCCAGTAACCCTGGGAGAAACGGCTCCTCATCCAACGCCACGGAGCATCCAACGCCCTCAGACACGCTCTTTAAACCACTTCACTCTCAGGGCTGCATCCCACTGGTTCCCAAGTCCCTCCTGTGGAGGGGCAGGGAGTAGAGAGACAGGAGTTCCCTCCTATAATGAGCTCTGCTACTGAAAGGCAGCAGCTCACAACCTCTTCCTCAAAGCAGGAGCCCTCTGGAACAGGGCAGCTCCCCTGAGAGCCTGCTACTCATTCAAGCACAGAGCTCAGGTCCAAAAGTTGGGGATCACAGAACCCTGGAATGGTTTGGATGGGAAGGGACCTTAAAGCCCATCTTGTCCCACTCCCTGCCACCTTCCACTATCCCAGGTTGTTCCAAGCTCTGTCCAGCCTGGCCTTGTACATTTCCAGGGATCCAGACACAGCCTCAGCTTCTCCAGGCAACCTGTGCCAGGGCCTCAATGCCCTCACAGGGAAGAATTCCCTTCCAGTATCCCATCTAAACCTCCCCTCCTTCAGCTCAAGGCCAGTCCCTCATCCCTGTGGCACTCAGCCCACCACAGCACCAGGACCCCACCTCCATCTGCCGGAGCTGCAGAGCCCAGGCAAGTAAAGCCTGTTTAATGCTAAATCAACTACTGATATTAAGGTCACGTTAAGAGGAAACATTTGGTTGGCACTGCCGTGCCTCGCTCTCCCCGTGCCCACGGCGGGTCCCTGTGCACGACCCAGGCTCTGCCCTCCCTCTCCAGCCTCACAGAGAAGCTGTGCCAAGTCCCAGCTCGGGCCTTTGAACGTGTTGACAAAGGCAAGATAAATGCAAGGCAGTGGCTGCTGACAGGCAGGTACAACAGCGTCTGCAGGGAGGAGGTCGAAGTGCTTTTCCCCTGAGTCACCGCTCCAGCTCAGCTTCAGAATTAACCAGAAACAGGGCGAAAGCCACTCAGGTTGGGGCTCAGCTGAGCCCCTGGAAGAGAAGAGCCTGTGAGCATCTCCTCTGTTGAAAAAGCCAGAACTGAAGGAGCAGAAACTCTGCCCCATCCCCTCTCAGTGCCACTCTCGGCAGGCCTGCGCCGCCGCCTCTGAATGGGAGGCAGGAATTGTGTCCTAGTTATTTAGCCAGCGGGAGATAACTCCGCTTCCCGGCGTGCCCCACGCCGCTCGACAAACCTGCTCTGTAAATAACACGCAGCCTTTAAGCTGCCGGGAGTGGATGAAATAAAATGGGAGCTGATTCATATTCCAGCTGATCCTCTCCCTCCCCAAGCACCTGCGCCAGTATTAAGCTTCTTACCCAGGGCAGACCGAGCCTGTATTTACATACCCTGCACTGCCGGGCACAGCCTCCTCTGCCAGGGTAAATGCTGGCATCTTCCCGATGCTACTGGGCACCTGCTCCCCCTCCAACACCCCTAATCCCAAATTCTGCCCCCTCCTAGAAGCACCACGCCGTGCCCACAACACTCCTGCACCGACCTGCACACAGAAAAGGGCATGTGGCAGACACCATGGCAGGCTCCATAACCAAATCCTGCCTGGGATTTTCCTGTTGGTTATTTTGTATTTTCCTCATTTTGTCAATAATATGAGCTCAGTCATATGAGGAGATACTGCCATCACCAGGGTGAGACTGCAGGGGAAGTGACGAAGCTGGGGCTCACCATGCTCAGCTTCAGCTCCTGGGGCCTGGCAGAAACTCCCAGGGGAATGCTGAGAAACTAGAGCAAGGAGATGAAAGGGAAGTGGATGAGATTTGTTCCTTAGCAGAATTCAGCAGATGTAGGTTTTCATGTTTATTTAAAGGTAACATTGGCACAATAGTTTTCTGCACAACTATTGACTGGAAATGACTGATACTGAGAAGGGGGGGGGGAAAAAGCTGAATGAGAGGAGGCTGAGCTCATGCCTGGAGCAAAACAGGATGAAGAGGAGAAGTAGAAAGGTATTTATCCTCAAACTCAGATTTCATTTCAGTAGTTTCATCTAAACCACACCAAGAACCAGACAATACCTCAAATCAACCCTCAGAAGCAGCAATTTCAGCAGAGCAGCTCCTGGGCTGAGCCTGCTGCTGGGGGAAGCCAGACGAGGCGAGCTGACACAGACCTGGATTTCCATCCAGAGGAGAAGCTCCTCCCTCACCCGGCACCCACTTGCACCATCACCACATCACTTAGGTCTTGCACAGCTCCGTGCAGAAACCCCTAGAAACACACAGAACTTGCAAAAGAAAATCTTCCAAAGCATCCCCTGTTGCTCAGCTGAGTTGGGTCCAGGTGGGCACTGCACTTCCTGGGAAGGACTGCAGCCACAGGGAAATAAAGCCAACCCCATCAGCTGGCAGAGCACCAACACAGCAATCCCAGGGCACCCCCCCGCTGTGTCAAACACTGCCACGGCTTGAAGATCCCAGGCTCAAGGAGCAGCATCCCCAAAAGAAGGCAGGCGGCCCAAACACGTTACCTTTTTCCCCGTTTGTTTCTCCACCATGTCGTTGCTGAGAGAGAAATCTTCTGACTGTGGTGTTTTAGAACACCCACCCTTGGGCATCGTTCTGCCTTCCTTACTTGATCTTCATTTATGCTGCCATCGCCTCATCATCAACCGTCTGTTGGCAGAGAGGAAAAGGGAGGTCAGACATATCAAAAAAATCTTTCCATTGTGGGGGGAGAAAGACAAGGCACTTCCCATGGGGATAAACCCCCTCCCAACCCCTGGATGGCAGCTCCCGGATGGTAGAGTACCCTCACACAGGGGAAAAGCTCCTGCCACCTTCCCAATGAGTAAGAGAGGTGCTGCAAGGCATCACACATGGAATCACACAGAAACACTGAGCTTGGAAAAGACCTCCCAGAACATCAAGTTCAACCTGTGCCGGATCCCCACCTTGTCACCAGCCCAGACCACTGAGTGCCACATCCAGCTGTACCTTGGACACCACCAGGGATGGGACCTCTACCACCTCCATGGGCAGCCCCTTCCAATGCCTGACAACCCTTTCCATGAAGAAATTCCTCCTGATTTCCAACCTGAACCTCCCCTGGCACAGCCTGAGGCTGTTTCCTCTCATCTTATCACTTGTTTCCTGGGAGAAGAGGCCAACTCCAGATTGGATCCTGCAGCTGCAGACACGGCTTGTTTCATACGCAAGGAACAGCCTAGCAGAGATCAAGTCCCACCAAAGAGCAACATCCCTCCTGCTCTTCATCTGCAGCATCACCCCAAGCCCACATAAAGCTTCCTGCAGCTGCGGCTCTGCCTGGAGCACAGGGACACGGGGACAGACCCAGGGCTGGGACAGACCCAGGGCTGGGACAGCCCTGCTCCCCACTTTGCCACACTGAATTCCCAGACACTTGCAGGACCAAACAAACTACAGAGCGTCCATTAAAAATGCACTTTTGGAACATGTTACCATCATGAGACGGGAGCAGGAAGCACAGAGGGCTCAGCATTCCCAGAGCGGTTTGTCACAGCTCCTCACCCTGCTCCACACTTTGGCCTGGGAAAGCCACCCTGGAGAGGACAAAGCACTCCTGCTCCTCGTGTGTTGCCTGGTTACAGGGCTGGAAAGGCAACTGCCATGTGAAATACAGTGAGGCACGAGCTGGAGCAGGGATCAGGAACACCAGCTGGAGCCAAGGCCCTTTTAGGTGAACAAGAATATCTCCTCTCCTGAGACCAGAGGCTGGAAAGCATCTGTGCAATGGGATATCTGTGAGGAGTGACCCCCAGCAACCCCAACAGCAACGGGCTCCTCTGCTGAGGCTGGAATGGCACAAACAGGAATTTCTCCCCAAATAATTGTCACCTGCCAGCTCTAAATTGCACCCATTTACATCTTACAGCAGTGGCTCTGCACAGCTACAGCTGCAGGAGATTGTCCAGGGAGATGGGAAATCTCAAGAGAGGAGAGAGAGGAGTCTTGTATTTAGAAGTTCCCTGGAAATCCCTTCAAAATTTCTGTCCCATTTATGCCTCAGAGGCTTTGGAACACTTTGGGTTGTTTTCTACTTTTTTTTTTTTTTTTTTTTTTAAAAGGTGGTTCAGAGGCCCCAGGCCAGCTCTACAGCAGCACGAATTCCAAGACCAAAGCACCAGGCACAGACGGTGCTGGTGTTTCTAGAAGGAGACTCTGCTTCCCAAGGCAGCCAAACCTCCAGCTCCTCTGCCTGGGCTGTGGGAAGGTTATTATCCATATTTAAGAATGAAGCTTTGGGAACTGAGACCTCCTCCTGTCCCCCTGCTCGACACGGGGACAGCTGAGCTTTGGGACTCCCCACCAGAGCCTGGAGTGTCCCCTCCATGCTACACATCCATGGGCTGCTGCCAGGAGCAGCTCCAGCTGTTCCCAGCCCCAGGAACCTCTCTCTGCTAGGCATCATTAGCCAACTGGGAAAATGTAAAAATTATTTCCCCTCGGTTTCATTTACTGGGGCTCATTAAGGTGCAGGTACAGGAGAAAGGAGCATGTGCCTAGGAGGAGGCAGGAGCAGAGGACAATAATCCCCTCAATATTCACTGCAAATCTAAAGAGGTGAAAATTCAGATGAAGTGCTGGGCAATGGAAATTTATTTACACCTTGCAATGGATATTAAACCCAAGCAGCTTCACCTCTGCTCCCACCAGCAGCCAAAACCCAATCTCACATCACTGCCAGTGCCTTGCTCAAAGCACCCCACGACCCACACGCTGTCAATGTATTCCCAAAAAATTCATGCCCACTCCCAAGTCTTTGTGGCTCCTTGTACCGGGATAGGCACCTATTCACGTGGAGCTTCCAAAACCTGTTTAACTGAGAAAAGGCCAGACGGATGCCAGAATAATTCTGCGCCCCTTCTGTTCGCGGAGCTGACTCATTACACTTGGAAAGCCGGCTGCCTCTCCGGGTAAACACAGCCCTGGCCTGTTCCACAGCTTGCAGGGAGTATCACATTTGCACAACAATTACTGACAATGCCGCAGCCTTCGTTTCATTTTTAAGCACGTTTAATAAGTTCGTTTCATTTTTAAGCACGTTTAGTGAGAGTCAGCAGGGAGGCAAAGATTCCCGGCTGGATGAGCCTTCCCCTGCTCACGACCGAGCATTCGCAGAGTGGCAAATCTAGGGCTGCAGAATGACAATTTGGCTTCAATCTCTCCTAATTTGGGAGCTGGGCGAGCCACTCCCTTTCCACGACACCCCTCTCAAACTCACCTCCCTACAGGAGACAACAGCACCCTTCCTATTTCACAAGCAATTAACTCAGCTCCTACGAGGAGCTGATTACATGTGGCTGCACAATACCAAGTGGGAGACCGAGTGAGCTCAACAGAATACAATCCCTCGTATTTCTCCAGGAAAACAAAGGAGCTGTTTACCCCTGGCCAGGGGACAGCCTCGGCTGCGTGCAGGGCCGGCCCCGGTGCACACCAGCCCCCCAGCCTGGCCACAGCAGACCCCGCTGCTGGAGAGGCTGGATCCCACACAATCCCCCGGGCAAGCGGTGAATGGAGAGGGGGAGCCTGCCCTGGGATGGACCAGCCTGGGCATGGCAGCTCCTGCTGGTTCAGGGTGGCTGGATGTAGCAGGGAAAGCTATGGTGGTCCCTGCCCATGGAGCACTGCCAGCCGGGAGAAAGCTGGAAGAGCAGGGATGACACCCAGCCCAGTCACCCTGCTCTGGACTGGGGGCCCTCCTGGTCCACCCTGCCCTGGATGGGGGTCAGAGCCCCCACAGCATCCCTGAGCACCCTCTGGGAGGATGGAGCAACATGACTCTTAGGAATGCAACCGTGAGCAGGGCTGGAGCCATGCGGAATGAGTCTGGCTGGGAATGGCACACCCACCCACGATCATCCCCTGTCTCCTCAACGGGCTGAGGAAACAGCTGAAAACGGTTTTTATTTTGCCCAGGGCATAAGAAGTCAAAGCCACACACTGAGACCAAACACTTCTGAGAAGGACCTCAAAAGGCCACGGTCCCGAAAGGGATGGAAGGGAAGGGGAGGTCACCTGGCCCTCAGAGAGAGGAGGAGAAGGAAAGCACTGCTGGCTTCAACCCCAGGACATCTGGGCAGCCGGGAGGCAGCGTGGGAGCAGTGGCACTCGTTAGCCAGGACCAGGCTCCCAGCGGAGGCCATGGACAAACTGGGACAGGCACAGAGAACAAGGACAGAGCCCACGGACAGACTCCAGCCCCAGCCAGACAACACCAACACCAGGTCCCACAGAGGAGGAGACTCCTCATTAACCAACCCTATGGATCCCATGGACATTTAAACTCCGCATCTCTACCCCTCCTGCCTCATGGGCCCAGGAAGCAACACCCCAAAATCCGTATCTGCGCCATGGGCGGGGACACTTTCCACTATCCCAGGTTGCTCCAAGCCCTGTCCAACCTGGCCTTGGACACTTCCAGAGATCCAGGAGCAGTCACAGCTTCTCAGGGCAACCTGTGCCAGAGCCCGCCCACCCTCACAGGGAAGAATAAAGAACATTTCCAGATGTATCTCCAAGGGGAATGACAGCCTTCCCTGGTCCCAGCCCTCGTTCCCTGCTCTCCCGCAGAGCAGCCAAACTCCTGCCATTCAGTGTGAAGCCACAACAAATGAGCTCATGCCCACGATCGGTGCATTGGAGCCTGCCTGTACCCCACCAGCCTGGAGTTAAAAAGATTGTGGAGCCTTCTTTAAATGCCAGAATAGGAGGGAGTTGGCTGGAAGCTCCTGCACATGCAACCCCCCAAGGCAATTAGAGCCCCAGACATCGTTTGCACAGATCCAACAGGTTTGTTTGGTCTGAAAAGGTTCGAATAGAAAAAAAGCCTGTGAAAAACGAAAATTTTAAAACCTCAGGCTCCTTTTAAGGACCCTGTCCCAAATCTTTGAAAACTGCCTTAGATTAATAACTCACACCTGGGGGACATTTGACACATGTCCCCCAGCTCCGGAAAGCAAAGGGAGAAAACCAAGAGCTGACATCTCTCAACACGCAGAACCACTGAAGCCCAGAACGGTTTGCAGATGTGACTGCAAAGCTCATCCCGTTCCACCCCCTGCCATGGGCAGGGACACCTTCCACCATCCCAGCTTGCTCCAAGCCCTGCCCAACACTGCCAGGGATGAGGCAGCCACAGCTTCCCACAAACGCCACCGTCCCAGCCTCAACCCAGCCCCACTGTGTGTTCCGGCTGCTCCACCAATGTGTCCCCAGCACCTGCCCTGCACCAGTTTATCCTCCACCTGTCTGGCCAACATGACCCACAATTAGTCCCTAAAGCTGCCTGTGAGCACCAGCAGGACGTGTAGTTTGGGGAACAAGGAACAATTGTTCTTTGTGCTCCAGCTCGGCTCCGGAAGAGCGAAGTCCATGGTTTTCCATGGTGAGTACACACGGCCAGGAGCAGCAGGAGCCCTGCAAACCTGCACAGCAAACACAGGTGGTTTCCTCAGCACCTGACAATGGGTAATCACAAAGATTAGCTATTACTGAGATAGAGCAGTGCAAGGTGCTAATTCTTACAGCCACAACTCAAACCAAGGGGAATGGAGAGCCTGTGTTTCCCAGAGTGCAGCGTCTTTGCCTGGTGTCACAGCTGGGCTCACTCCGGTCTCACAGCTCCGTCGTGTCCTCACCTTCAACTCCACATTCTTCCTCACCCTGGGGAACCTGTTACCTGTTCGCTCCTGGCTTCTGAAAGGGCATGGCGCTCCTCACCAGGAGTTCTTAGAGATGACACATCTTTCTTCACCTCTTTGCTTGGCTTCTCCTCTCCTGTTCTCAAAGTCACTGCCTGGTCCCAAGTAACTGTCCTTCCCTCCCCCTTCCCCAGGTATTTATTCTGCCTTACCCCACATATCCTGACCTCCTGATATCCTGCAATGACTGGCTTGCTGCTCTCTCAAATACACACCAGCCAAGTCAACTTACTAAGCTGGAATCACAGAATCCCAGACTGGGATGGAAGGGACTTCATAGCTCATCTTGTTGTGCTCCCTGCCACAGGCAGGGACACCTTCCACTGTCCCAGACTGCTCCAAGCCCTGCCCGACATGGCCTTAAACACTTCCAGAGATGGGGCAGCCACAGCTTCTCCAGGCAACCTGTGCCAGGGCCTCAGCACCCTCACTGTAATAAAAAATCATGATCCTGCAGCCTAAGTTACTTACATTAAACTGAATTAAATAATATTACTGAATTGCAGCAGCTATTAGTATTTCAATCTTTTGTGGGACAGATGCCCCTTCCTGGAGTTCCTCAGGGCCTGCAGAAAACACCACAGTGGAGCAGCCCAGGCTGCACACGGATGTGCAGCCAGGTCTCCAAGGATCACCATGAAGATGATGCTCATGACCCTGCTGGGCAGCGTGAACCAGCACAGATCCATCACACAAACCCATCCCTGCTAAGGGGTTCAATTCAAACCACAACCCCACACCTGTGACCTGCCAGTGTCTCCTCCTGCCCCAGCTAGAGGTCAGTGGTCTCAAATTCTGACAACTCACGTATTTCTATTGCACCAAGTGTTGCTATTTAACGGGATTATATTTGGAAATTTCTGCCCAACCACACTGTGATTCAGAATCTTCCAGCTGGGACCATTCTCGGGAGACATGAAGTCCAAACCAGAAGAGCCCTGACAGAGCCCTGCACCCACGAGCAGCCAGTCTGCCTGTGTGGTTTCTCCGGGAGCAGTTTTTCCCACAAACCCTTCCCTCAATTATCTGTATGCAGCTGCCTCTGGTATTGCTCCATTTCGGGATGCTGCCGATGATCTGGTTCCTGGCCAAGTTACAAAACTGTAGTTTGAGTCAGTGCTCCGGGCTGCGGTCTGGGAGCGGGATTAGCTACGATGTGGAAACCTCTGGAGCAGCCGGAGCATTACAAGAAGGCTGGAGCAGCACATGGCCCTGCTGCACCACTGCCAGCCAGGGTGGGAAGGCTGATTATGACACTTGTCCTCTCCAGGATGGCTCTGGATCACCAGCCCAGACCAAAACCTGCCAGAGAGGGAGGACTCTGCGCTTCTCCCATCTCCTCTCTGCTTCTCCCGGACACCCATCAGGCTTCAGCCAGGGAAGAGCTGGAACCACGTCTGCCAACGCAGTCACTACCAGAGTTTCTGCACACCAACCTGCTAAAAACAGTGATCAACTCCACATGGATATTCCTAGTGCTGCATATGGGAGGAAAAATGCAGCCCAAACTACCCAGCACAAAGAAAACAAGAGAGAAACGTGACACTGGTGAGCCAAGAGGTCCAAGGAGGACAAAGCTTCCACCTGCAGCTCACCAGGATGCGAGTGGGATCTTGAAGGTCCCACCAGCTGGGAAAGACAGGGATCCCCCAGGGCTGCTTTCTCCTGGCAAAATTTAAACACCACAGATCTGCAGAACCGGCTCCATTCCCAGGATGGTTTGGGGAGCCAGGCTCTGCCCCCTGTGCCCGGCACAGAGCCGTGGCTGCGGCTTCCAATTGCAGCTCGAGGGGTTCAGGAGCACCAGCCAAGTCCCAGAACCGAGCCAGACCCAATTTTCAAGACGGAGAAACAAGTGAGCACAGACAATTCCTGACCATCACGGACCAAAGGGTGACAGATGAAGCAGCAGCGGCTGTCGGCGCCCTGGCAGCGACCTGCGTCACCCACTCCACGGCAGCACTGGGGCTGCAGGGCTGGCAGGGGCTGCTGGCTCGCTCTGCTCCCTCCTCAGCCAGGCCGGGGCTCCTCTGCGCTCCCACCTGCACACGGTCCCTCTTCCCACTCCTAGCACCAGGGCCCTGTCCCAAGGGGAGGCCGCGGGACCAGCGCCGTTCCTATGGAAAGCTCGTGGCGGCTCTGGTGAGTCCCATCTGCTGCTCGGCTGCATAAAAGGAAGGCTCAGGAAGGGAGCAGGATAAAGGATGCAGTTGGGCTCATTCTCGGATGTTTAAACGAGCGCAGGCGTCACCGTTCTGTGGCCTCATCACTGACAACTCTGTGCCTTGTTCGCCCCTGGGCACTCGGAATTGGCTCTGACATAACCCAGCTGAACAGAGACCTGGCCCTGGGAGCCCGGGTTGCTTTAATTCCATAAATACTCCATAATGCCAGTGTCCATCTCTGCACTTCCATGTGCACATGGACACACATGCATGGACACACACACGTAAAATGGACACACAGCCCCCAGTGAAACCCAGCTGGGACTCACCCCAGTCCTGCCCAATTTTTGGCATCACTTTGTCCCTGTCTAGGGCAAGAAGCAGCCTTAACTACAAATAAATCACATCACTTAAGCCCTTAAACCCGAGAGGAGACTATAACCAAGCACACTCATTACATGAGAAAGAAACCAGAAGTATTTCCCAAAAGGTGCCATGACCATTGCAACAGAGTCCTTCAAGTTGAGGAGACCCTCGACTGAGGGCTCTGCAACACCAGCTACCCTCCAGTGAAATCCCTGCTTGAGCCTTGGGGGATTTGGACAAAAGCTTTGGGATGTCTGTGTTTATATCTGGTTTCAGTCCGTGATGTTGCAACAGCCAAGTAACATCTTCTCCCAGCTGTGAGCACGAAAATCCATGGTAATGGAAGCAAAACATTCCTCGTTCTCCCTATTCTTGCACAATTCTTCCCAGGATTCCTCTCTCCAACTCGGCATCCTTGTGCTTCTTCCCAGTGTGGGAACCTCAGGAATATTTTGGTGGATTCAGAAGGAAGGACCAGACAGAATAAATCTCACACAGGGGCCCTGAAGGCATCAGGCTTTGGGGAAAATCCAGCACAGAACTTCACCTCATTTCCTCTTATTTGGGGTCTGCAAACTCGGGAGTTTTGTTTTCCTTTTTTCTTTCCCACTGAGGCCAGTGGCTTCCAGATTCCAGACTCACATTTGATCCATGTACAAAACACTTCGTTGCAACACTGGGATTTGTCTGTCATATTATTGTCAGCTTTTAAATGACAGGGCAAGAACTGATTAGACACGGAAAGAAGGCCAGGTTGAAATGGGCTTAAAGCAAGCTGGGATAGCGGAAGGTGTTCCTGACCACTGCACGGGGTGCAACAAGATGAGCTTTAAGGTCCCTTCCCACCCAAACCATTCCATGATTCTATGAAAAGACTGATTCATAGCTCACATTAAACTGGAATTCTGTAAGCATGGAAGGAGCCTGGGGAGATGAGGGAAAGCCTGGGCCATGTGAAGTCCCAGCTTTGTGCCAGGGCAGCACTCGGCAGGGCAGCCTTTCTCCCAAGCAGACCACGCACCACGGAGCAGCTCGGCACAACGCCAAGGCCGGGCAAGCACCGGACTCGGGCTGGATTCACAGCTCCACGCAGGCAGGAGGGACGGGCAGGGAAGCAGAGGGAAAGGAGGGAAGGAGAGTGGGTGCATAGAAGGGCTTCCGTGCACATTTCTGAGCTCATTCGGAGCTGACTCCCCTTTTCCTCAGTTGCTGGTGCTCCCTCCCAGCAGCAGAACTGTCACCACGCTTTTTGTACGACTCCAAAAGCCACGGTGGCTCCCTGAGCCCTGACATGACGATACCAACAGTGGATTTCCTGTTTGTTTCAGCCCGAGGTTGAAGCTGAGCTCTGGCTGGAGCTGTGCTGCTGACGACAGCCCATCACTACTGAATGAGCTGTGTGACAGGAAAGCGCTTGCTGTGCTTCTGTGGGGCTCTGTGTGCCACAGCCGACATGAAAACGCACAAATCCTGAGCTTCTCCAAGCAAACCACACAGCCGCTGTTGCCAGAGGTATAGGGAGAAGCACCTTGCCTGTTACCTTCATCACTTCTGCTCATCTCGTTCCAGAAGCCAAACTCCCCATCCGGTTTTCCCGTTCCTGGTCCAACACGCGGTGGCTCCGCTGTGGCAGTGCCAGGAGGCTCAGGCCTGGCTCAGCTCTGTGCCAGGACCCCGGCTGGACACACGTCACAGCCGAGGGGAAGGGGCCATCCTGGGCCAGGGGCCAGCAGGGAAGGTTTGGACACGGCACAACCCTGCTGCTGATTTGCAAAGAACCAAAGCAAGGTGAATTCTCCACAAACCTGCAGCCTTCCATCTCCCAAATCACACAGCTTTTGTAGGAATTCTGTTGTATATAAAGACACAGGAATGCATTTACCAAAAAGGGGATGTTCTTGTATGGGGGAAATTCTATTTCCTCTACAAAGCTCTTGTTGAAGGTGCCATTGGAGCAGGAGTGATGGGGAGCTGAAAGAACAGACCTGCTTTAACAGATTTTTCTCTAAGAACGTTAAGTCCCCAAAACCACAAACCTGAGAGCCCCTCCTAATTTTGAGCCCAATGAAGTGACATGAGGCCTCTGGTAAAATAATTTATTATAAAGCTGCTGCTTCAACACTGGCCAGAACCTGAGAATACCCAGAGAGGTTGTAGATTCTCCATCCCAGGAAGTGTTCAAGGCCAGGTTGGACGGGGCTTGGAGCAGCCTGGGACAGTGGAAGGTGTCCCTGACAATGGCAGGAGGTGAGACAAGATGAGCTTTACAATCCCTTCCAAACCAAACTATTCCATGACTCCGTAATTCTGGGAATACCTGGAGCAGCTGACCAGACACGTGCATTGGTGGGACGTGTGGCCCCGCAGATGTCCCCAGCACAGCCCCACCACAGCTCACCCAGAAGCCCCAGCATCTTCCCAAAGGCAAAGCTCAGACAAAACATACGTGTGGCAAATTGGGGGAAAAAAACCCAACAGATTCTCTGCCGCCTCCTTGTCTTCCTTAAAAAGCAAGGTCTGTCTCCCAGCTGCCTGCTGGATCTGCCTGCCTCCCCCAGGCTGAGCAGCCCGGTGTGAACACGTGGCACTCGGTAGCAGAATCTGGAGAAGGGACGGATCAAAGCCAGGCTTTGTGACCCTGGAGGGGGAGAACAAGCTGGGAGTGACAGGCAACCTCTACCCCAAGAGCAATCCAAAGCCAGGCTGCAGCCACACCAAAATAACACATCAAGGGATGCGTGGAGCCAAGCCTTGGAGCGGGATCGTGAGGATACAGGTTGGAAGGAACAAGCGGAGTGGGACTATTTACTTCTGGTCCCCCAGGTCTGTGTCAGGCTGAACTGGCACACGGCGCATGTGCTCCCAGCAGGATCACAGCAGGCAAAGGGGAACAGCAGCCTCAAGAGCTGAGCACAGCCAGCTTCTCCCTGAGATCTGAGGACTGAACCTTCTCACAAACCGGGGTGGAACCCTGGCAGAACCCAGCACAGGAACACATGGCCACACCGAGCTCCCACTGCGCCAGAGGGCAGATGCTGCTGAGTGCCCATGGAAGGCCTTGGGAGCAGGACAAGAGCGTCAGCCTGCGGCAGAGCTTCATGCTGCTGGCTTGGTCCTTTACCTGTGTGGTGAATCAGGGCACAGAAAACGACTCAAACACATCTTGTCCCAAACTGACTTTGCCCCTCGGCCAAGCACACGGTGAGGGAGACGGGAACACTGGAGCTGCAGTTCCCAACCACTGCACGGTGAAGCCCAGCCACCTCTCCAGAGAATCCCACAGACTGGGCGGCCTCAGCAGCCACCTCCTGACTGAAACCTGCACAGCAGAGCCCGACCAGCTCCGTGGAGCAGTGCCCGGTGCTCCCACAAAACAAGGTTCACATACCACACACCTGGGCTGGGGCATTAAGAACTCAGGACTTAAAGACAAGCGACAACACAACATCTGAATTCATCATCTGATCCCACCATGAGCTCCACAACCTGCAGAAGCAATACTGGAATTTATTCCTTGGGCTGCTGACCTACTAAACTGGTTGGAATCAGCAGTGTCAAACACTCCACGTCAGAAAGGGGTTTTACAGCCTGGAAGGGCTTTTAATGCCCGCAGGCTCCGTGCTGGCTCTGCAGGGAGCTTTTCTCCTGGCTGGGTACGCCCCAGCTCCCTCGGTGCTCTGTTTGCCCACGCCAGCAGCCGGCTGCCCCGGCTGTGCAAACACCGGCCCCGGGAGCTGCCGGCACCGCCGCGGTATCGTGGCAACGTGGCTGAAGCCAGCTTTGCAAACTCACCAAGTGTGCAAATTAATTTCATTATCCGCTCTTGCACATCATGAGGAGGGAAAACAAATAACCTGCCCGAAAGTACATTCTAGTAATTATTAACACGGCGTCAGCGGAGCCCGGGGGAGCGGGAGGAGGACGGGCCGGGAGGAGTGCCTGGCACTGCCTGGCCGCTGGAGCACTCGGCACGTCGGGATTTCGTAAATATAAAATCCAGCCTCACGCTGCCGTTGTTCCCTGTTTAGCCCAAGGATTCTCCATGCGTTTGGCTGCACCTACACGTTCTCCTAACAGTAAAACTGACCATCCCAATATTTCACCAGCAAAGCTCTTGGCTTCCATCTGCTTTTACTTTCATAGAATCATTGAGGGTGGGAAAGACCTCCAAGACCAATGAGTCCAACCTGTGACTGGTCCCCACCTTGTCACCAAACCAGAGCTCTGAATGCCACGTCCAGGCACGCCCTGAACACCTCCAGGGACGGGGACTCCAAACCTCCCTGGGCAGCCCCTTCCCAACGACTGACAACCTTTTCCATGAAGAAATTCTTCCCGATGTCCAGCCTGAACCTCCCCTGGCACAATGTCCCTCTTACCCGCACAAACACTCTGGAGCACCCAGAGCCGTCAGGGCTGTACACAAACCTCCTCTGGCAACGACGAAGGCCCAGGTATGCACTGAGTTTTCTGATTCCTACTTTGTTTTTTACAATAAAAGCCTCCTTCATCTCAGCAGCAATGCTAGTCTGTCCCAGAAATCCCCCTCCCCTCCAAAAATGAGAGCAAACCCTGAGACTCAATACCCTGCAGCACATGGTTTAATCTAGTACTGTACACCTGGATTACACGACCCTTTCCCCAATCAGACAGGAACAAACCCCACGTCACAAACCCCAGCAAATTACGTTTATGGAGCTGGAGCTTTTGCTTGTGGATTCACACAGTAACTTTAACTCTTAGAAATCCAAGCAGCTCCCATGTCCCCCCCATGATGAAATGGCTGTAGGTGACAATGAACTCATGGTTTGACCCCACCACAAAGCACTCCTGAACACTGCACTTCTGCCAGGAATCGAGGAGATCCCTCGAGAGGAGAGCACTGTTTTAAAACCCTGCCCGCTCTGGCTGCCTCCCTGAGGCCACCTGGAAAACACCTTCTGAGGCTCGCAGTTTGGGGGGATTTAGTTTCATCACAGAAAACTGAGAGGTTCTCAGTTTGGAGGAGAGCAGAACAGGGCGCTCTGAACCTACCAAAGCCAGGGCTGGACAAAGTTTGGAAGAGGGTGTCCCTGTCCAAGGCAGGGGGTGGAACAGGATGAGCTGCAAGATCCCTTCCCACCCAAACCATTCCATGATTCTGTGATTCTACAGCAGGGCTGTGGCAGAGCTCCAGCAAATCTTCAGGCATTATTAGTAAGCCATTAAGAGACACTGTCAAGACAGATAGGCTTTGAGATTGCTTTCCAAGGCAGTTGTCAGGGATTTCGGGATGCACCAGGTGCTGCAGCAGCAGCTCAATTTTCACTGTAAGCAGCCTGTCATGTGAGCACTGTTTTAAAAGGCACCTCACAGCAAGAACCCGAGATTTTTCCAAGGTGCAGCCACATCCTAAACCCAGCCTGGCACTGCACCGGGGCAATGGGACTTAGTCAGAGCCTGGTTTGGATGCGATTCCTGTACAAACCTGCTCCCATGGGAGCACTCAGCTCCCTTCAGGCACAGCCTGAGGATGAAGCACCCTGACCCAGGGGTGCTGATTCACCAAACGGGCTCCTCTGCCCCGTGTGCCAGTGCTGGAGGGGCACCAGAGCCCATGGATCTGTCTGTGCCATCCTTCCTCCCTGTGCCTTGTTTTCGGCAGGAAACATCTCGCTGCACATGCACAACACTTGAAATGAACTCCCCAGAGGTTCCTGGAGCTTTTTATTCCCCATGTTCTCGAGAATATCAATATAAACAGATCTGCTCAGAAATCCTTTCATGTTCTTCTACTGGCCGAGCGCTCCTTGTTCCGCTCTGCAAGGCTCAGGAGTGTGGTGACATTCAAGGGCTTCCCCAGCCTTCCTCCTCCTCCTCCTCCTTTTCCTCCCAACTCCACCAACAGACCACAAACGAGCAAAGGGAAGCGGTGGCTCCTCATGGAACCTACGTGCATAGAGAAACCCAGAATGCTGAGTTTGGAAAAGATCTCCAAGACCCCCACCTTCCTACGACCTTCATGGGACCTTTGTGCTCCATTCCCACCCACTCCCCTCCCTCACTGCCCGTCTGTGAAGGTACAGGTCCCCACTGGCCAAACCCAAAGGTATTTTCACATTCCCCTCTATTTCCAAGCAGTTT
Source organism: Dasyornis broadbenti (assembly GCA_013397935.1). Classification (NCBI taxonomy): domain Eukaryota; kingdom Metazoa; phylum Chordata; class Aves; order Passeriformes; family Dasyornithidae; genus Dasyornis; species Dasyornis broadbenti. The sequence continues at coordinate 280,332 of VZRN01006223.1, forward strand.
CTGTATGACTCATACACTGTCACAACCTATTTTCCCTAAGTTAAGTCAAAGTGCAGGGATTTGAAGTCAAGTCATCCATTCATGTTGTAATTTCTCCTCCTTCCCTCTCTCCTCAGAGCTCCCCAAGTAGATTTTCCAAAATTACTCTGTACATCCCTATTCCACTGGACCTGGCCACATCGTTTTACAGGAACCGCATTAACCAACACATTTAATCCAGCTCGCTTTTTGGTTTTTTGGGTTTTTTCTTTTTATTAAATCAGCAGTATAGTTTTCCATAGTCTAAGTGGAATCAAAGATCCACAACACTATTTTCACTCTCTTCCATTTACAGATACACTCAACATTTCCCGGAGTGCAGAGGCAGGACCCTCACTGCATGAGGGGGACAATTTTCTCCCTTCCTAATGTGAAAAAGCACCTGTTTCTAGTTCTGGGCCATAACACACTGTCCCTAAGTGCATGTGTGTGAGCAGGGAACACTGCAGGCCCAGAGCTGGAAGCAGCTCTCCAATACCTCATTACGCTGGATGGACGGAAATTGCTGGATCAGGGCACTTCCACCCGCTGGTTTTCTTTCCCATCCTTATTTTTTTTTTTTTGCATCTTTACATCCTTTTGCATCTTTAACACGTGACCAGCCTTAAGAAGCTGAGTTCTGTCCTCATTTTAGTGCGAGCTCACCACGCTGCTGCTGCCATCAGCCCAAGGGTGTGAGTCACAACCCAGCCTGCACACGAAGAGATTTATTTAAAATTCCAGGGAAAATGTTAACGCCTCGGTGCTGTACAGGGCAAGTCTATCCCACCCCGTGCCACCCACTGTGCCGCACCAGCCCATCACCTGGGGTGCTTGTGCTGAGCCATTGGAGAGCGGGGCCGGAGCTGGAAACATCTCCAGCAGCTCCTTCAGCACACAGGGGCTTCACTGTTCCCATTCAATCCCACCTTCTCTGCAAAAGGGCACAAGTGCATGAAGTGCAAGGAAAACTCCACATATAATTATCCCCAATGTGCTCTGAGGCAGCTCCTCCCCAGGCAGGCAGGGCCGGCTCAGGTTTAAAGGACACCTGAATGTAGCCCTCATGTAGGAAATATACCTGCCAATGTTCTGTAAATAATTATATTAATTACTCATTTTAGCAAATCCTAAAATGGCCTCTCAATACCTAACGGAGCCCATAAGATGGGGACAAACCTTCCAGCAGAGTCTGGTGTGACTGGACAAAGGGTGATGGCTTTAAACTAAAAGAGGAGAAATTCAAACCAGATAGAAGGAAGAAATTCTTCCCTGTGAGGGTGGGGAGGCCCTGGCACAGGTTGCCTGGAGAAGCTGTGGCTGCCCCTGGATCTCTGGAAGCGTCCAAGGCCAGCCTGGATAGGGCTTTGAGCAATCCAGGATTGTGGAAAGTGTCCCTGCCTATGGCAGGGGGTGGAACGAGATGAGCTTTAAGGTCCTCCCAACCCAAACCATTCCATGATTCTGTGATGATTCCATACTGATACTCCCAAGAGTGGCAGCTCGGCATGGTGGGACTTGAGGGCCAGGTCTCCAGCTCCCACTTCCCAGCTAATCCATCACTTGTCAAACAGCCCTTCCCCAACACAGCACAAGTGACAAACTCCTTAAGGCCACACATCAGCCACAACTGGCTCACATGCCACCAGCAAACAGACCCATCCAGCGACACTGAACCACCAGGAGCCAGCAGAGATGGTTCTCCAGAGCCTCCTGTTCCTGCCACGGAACGTGCTGCATCCCAGACCATTCCCAAGGGGCAGCAGAGCAGCCTCCCTGCAGTTCCTGGCACATGGGATCACACGATTTGGCTATTCCAGGTCTGAATCCCTGGTGGCCACCTCCCGGTGCCAATGGGGACGGTCCCGATTCATGTTGGTCTCTCTAAGCCTTTTCACCTCAGAGCCTCGTGACTGGGATTGAGCCAAGAGATTAAAAACAGCTTGTGAAACACAAAGTGTGATTGTTTCCCTTGGGTATGACCAGCGGGGTACGGACAGACCGGGATATGGACAAACCATGCAGCTCCCAATCCAGGCAGTTTCCTATAAAATGCAGGATGTTGCAGGAGCCACACTGCACGAGAACACATGGGAGCTGTGCAGGGTAGGCTGTGCTTCCCTGCCACGCTGAGCCTGTGCATACAGCACATCCCACAATGTTGGGACAGACTGGAAATTTTGGCATTGGAGTTACAGCAAAACATGGCTTGTTTGGTCCTCTGCTAAGGATGCATGACAGCAAATTAAACCACAGAATCCTGGAATGCTTTGGGTTGAAGGGACCTTAATCTCATTCCATCCCTGCCATGGGCAGGGACACCTTCCACTATCCCAGGTTGCTCCAAGTCTCCTCCAACATGGTCTTGGACACTTCCAGGGATCCCCTCAACACCCTCACAATACCTTTGTGCCGTGGGAACATCTTTTGCTGTCCCCCTCCAGATGGTCCCTCTGCCCCACAGATGAAGGATGTGAGGACCAAGCACTATTTGTAGCAGCTTTTGCTTCTGAAACGGCCGGTCCAAACCAGTTGTGGCCGCTCTCTCCCACCACGATTCCTGCAGATGCTCTGCTCTTGCTGAGATGTGAACTGGGGAATATATTTTTTTTCCTTGCTTTCTAAAAAGTGCCTGAGGAACACGTTCAGTTTAGTGCAGGAACGTGCAGCCAGGAAGGACCAGCTCAGCACTTTGGACACCCAGCAAAGGCATCGATTAGGACCGGCTTTGCACACTAATTGCCATCAGAACTGCCCCTCCCCTTCCCTTGTGTCGGGCCCTGAATGGGGGCATTGTCTCAGGGCACAGTGTTCTCCAGCCCCAGCACATGGGACCCTGGTGCTCCCCAGTAACAACAAAATCCCAGCAGAAGTCCATTAGCATCCAAAGGGAGGAGCCTGAATGCATCACAAGGATTCTTTGGGAAAGTAAGAGTGAAACGAATGCAGTAAAACGCCACAGTTAAGCGATGCTCATTGTCCAAAATAAACCATCAGCAGCAAAGACCTTGACTCTCCGAACGCCTTCAGTGCAGCACACACTGCCGAGCCCGGGAAAGAGGCTGTTAGGAATTTTAAGCCCTGGACTTGTCCCAAGTATGGATTACTCCATTTCTTTGCGAGCACTTGATCACATGGAGCTATATTTGGACTCCCAGAATGAAAGCTGAAATCTCCAGGAGGGTGTACACGGCTGCACGCCCCACACGCAGGTCCCCACGTCACCCACCCACAGAACAGGCTCTGGGGGAGCTGTTCAATGTCCCAACAACCCAGCAGCAGGTTTGAGGGGATGGCAGGAGAGAGCCCAGCACTCTCCAAAGAAGCTGGGCCAAAAGCAGCACAGAAGAACTTTCTAGAAATAGTGAAACTACTGCAGCTTTTCCCTCTTTGTGCAGATGTTGGGAACACGACTAGCAAGGGGTAAGGGCAGAGCTCTCTGTTCCAGGTCCTCCAAATGGGGGAGAATCCAGAGACTTCTCCATGAAAGCAGAACATGCAAAGCCACTCAGCAGTGCCTGTTTGGAGTTGGCTTGCTGGGTTATTTATTTAATGTACAATTCCTGGTTGGAACTGGATGATCTTTAAGGTCCCTTCCAACCCAAACCATCCTGTAATTCCATGATAAAACCTCAGCTATTTGCTACTTCTTCAGCTCTCTTAAGGCCACCACAGATCCCAGCCTCCAGGACAGTCCATGGAGTGAACTCTCCCAGGCAGAGGAGTGAGGAGCTGATCCTGGATGGCCTCACTGGGTTCTGTGCCCTGCAGCACCTGAACCAAGCCAAAAGCAGAGGGCAATGCTTCCTGAGCCAAGCCAAAGGGACAGGACAGGTCTCTCTGGCAGCGTGGAGCCAGGACAGCAGAACCAAACTCCCCCACACATCACATTTTTTAATGCCAATCTTGCAAAAGGAGAACCTGGCAAAAGAATTCCATTTGAAATGCACCTGGGAATCCACTCAGCAAGACCACAACTGTCTCCAGCTGATCCACCCAAAATAAACCACTTCTTGAAAGAAACATCCATGCCAGAAATCCTAGGAACGGCGCGTTTAATCCACAGGGAGAACGTTCAGTGACACTGGGCTGTGCATGGACCACCTCGGGCAGGCCAGGGGGGACCCCTCCAGGTGGACCCCTCCAGGGATGGTCCCAGGCTGTGGGGGACCCACAGGAGCTCCAGACCCATCTGGGAAGGTTTCACCACTGCCCAAGGATGTGCTGCCATATGAGGGCATATCCCATCCCCTCAGCTAAACTCCTCCTTTCACAGGGGACAGCAGCTGCAAACCAGGTTTTACTTCTACAGACAAATACTTCATGGAATCCTGGAATGGTTTGGGTGGGAAGGGACCTTAAACACTCTATTCCACCGCTCCCATGGGCAGGGACACCTTCCACTGTCCCAGGCTGCTCCAAGCCCTGTCCAGCCTGGCCTTGGACACTTCCAGGGATCCAGGAGCAGCCACAGCTTCTCTGGGCACCCTGTGCCAGGGCCTCCCCACCCTCCCAGGGAAGGATTTCTTCCCAATATCCCATCCATCCCTGCCCTCTGGCAGTGGGAAGCCATTCCCCCTTGTCCTATCCCTTCAGGCCCTCGTCCAAAATCCCTGTTTCTCCTCCTTTTACAATCCCCCTTAAAGGCTCCCATCCCCCTGATCAGGTTCAGTGTCTGACTGCTCCCAGAGAGATCCCTGATGCTAAAGCACCTTCCCGGCCCTGCTCCTTGCAAACCCCGTGCTGCTGCTCACCCCCAGCTGTTGGCTGTGTGTGGCTATTTTTGCACAGCCTAGAGAACAAAAATATAGGGAGCTATGTTAGGTGAAGGCTTGCACTGTTCACGGTGTGATGACAGCCAAACTAGGTCAAGCCTTAGCCAGATTCCTTTAAAAAAGGAAAGGAAAAAATAATCAGTGGGAGAGCAGCAAATTCCCAGGGAAAAAAAAATGCTTGTGAACATCTACAATACAAACTGTGCACTAGATGACTGGGGCAAAAATACATATATATGTATATATATATATACACACATTTATCTATATCTTTCTATAGTTTAAATGGTAGATCTTTAATTTTTAATTTTTTTTAAGGACCACCACGTGGTCCTCAAAGGCACCAACATGCCTTTGACTGCAAAGATGATATTCCACATGAATTTAATGTACTGACTTAAACCAAAATGGAGTTTGCACCTGTGAAATGTAACCTGGTGGCCCATATTTGGTGTAGGCTGTGGGCAACTTGATTGTACTCCATGGCTCCTCCACCATGAATAAAGGTATTCTCCTGCTGGCTCTGGGAGCAGGAGCTGGGCTGGTAAGAGGATCCCAGTTCTGGTGAGAAAGGCAACTTGATCTCATTGTCTCCAAGGGGAGAAGAAGGTAAATGACTTCAATTTCTACGCCAGGGGACAGACTGGATCTTGCTGGGTCTGAGAGAGCTGGGAGTGTCCAGCCTGGAAAAATGAAGGATCTGGGGAGACCTCAGAGCCCCTTCCAGTGCCTAAAGGGGCTCCAGGAGAACTAGAGAGGGACTGGGGACAAGGGATGGAGGACCAGGACACAGGGAATGGCTTCCCACTGCCAAAGAGATGCGATATTGGGAAGAAATTCTACCTTGTGAGGGTGGTGACAGTTGGACAGGGCTTGGAACAACTTGGGATAGTGAAAAGTGTTCCCTGCCCATGGGACAGACAGTAGACATCTGGCCTGGCCCTGGATTGTCACCTCCTGGCAGAGGAAACCCTGAACTCACAACCTCGCGCAGGCTCATGGAAATGAGGAACCGGGTGATTTTAAACACCTTCCCAGTGAAAAACGTTCCCAGGCTTAGTTAAACGTGCCAGATAAAGCCTCTGTTTCTGTAAAACCTGATGCACGATTATCAGTCAAGGCCAACGTATTTACCCTAAAATTGGGTAATATTGTTTTATGGTTCTTAATAGTTGAAGCCGACAAAGCTCCGAACAGACGCTGCCGAGCAGTTTCTCAGCCTTTCATCAGCGCTGCGTAGGCGTTGAATTCTGGAGCTAATCACCTTAGCAACGGCTCTAAACATATGTGCAGTGACATCAGCTGATTTCTGAAAGCTGTAAATAGAGGATAATAGCACGAAGAAATTCTGGATTCAAGCCAAGACCTAAAAAACATACTATTAAAACACCGCCCGTAATTCAATGTATGCAAACTTGTTTGCATCCCCGCTCCCCAAAACCTGGGTAATTACACACCTACCAGCACAACTGGTGATTGTCCCACTGTAGGCTGCTCTCGGTTTCAGGAATTTCCCAGAAAATGAGGATTTGATAGAAATCTTTCTTTAAATTTAATTTTACAGAGCCTGGAGAAGAAGCTGCAATATGAGACTGAAGGGACCTGCTCCAGCCTCCAGCCCTGGGTTTTAAAGTCAACGAGTAACAGCTTCAACTTCGAGAATTATTTGTAAATAAGAAAATCAACAGTGTGCTCATGGGCTTCACCAGTGAGTCACGCAGGAACGGGAACCATGGCAAAGTCTGCTCCGAGGACGTGCTGCCAGGCCCGTGCCCTTGGAAAAGAGGAGCTGGAGCAGGAGCAGGCGCGAGGAACCCGCTCCTGGCAGGCCGTGCGTCGAGCAGGCGGCCTGAAAGGGGCACATTCTGAATTACCTCATGTTTGGTACCTCATTAAGACCCTAAACTGTCCGTTCAGGGAGTCCCTCAATCAGCCATCAGCGTAAGACACGAGGACAATATAGTTTTTGTTCCCCTCGTCTCGTTGTGACCCATATTCCCGAGGCCTGTTGTGCAGGACGTGACCCGGCCGCCTAAAGAAACCTTTGCAGAGCCTCCATGGTGAGCTGGCAGCGGGGAGGGAGCGAGGGGAGACGGAGAAACGGCCTTAATAGGATTTTCAAATGTCAAAAAATATCTTTAGCAGGCCCATTTAGGCAGAGCCTCAGCACTCGCTGAACTTGAAAGCGGAATTTGCTGTGCAGAGAACACCGTTCGCATGCTAAGTGAACCCCGGGAATGCTGCGGGAGAGGCCCAAACCACCCAGCTCCTTCCCCTCTCCTGGAAATCCAAGGGAGAAGGAGCACATGGTGCCTCCTGCTTAGGGCAGGGAGGTGCTGGGGCTCGGTGTGAGCACCCACCACACCAAGCACGAGGAACCTGCAGGGCCATGTGGGCAGAGCGTCGGGGCAGCTCCGGGACCTGGTCACTGCCAAAGGGACCAGCAAACCCAGCTTGTCTGATTTTGCTGGAGCATGCCCATGGAAGGGAACGGAGCTGAGGAAGGGCTGGAGCACCAGGAGAGGCTGAGGGAGCTGGGGGGGTTCAGCCTGGAGAAAAGGAGGCTCAGGGGGAGCCTTGTGGCTCTGCACAGCTCCTGACAGGAGAAGGCAGCCAGCGGGGTTCAGGCTCTGCTCCCAGGGAACAGGGACAGGACAAGGAGAAACAGCCTCAAGCTGTGGCATGGAAGGGTCAGGTTGGATATCAAGAGGAATTTTGTCATGGAAAGGGTGGTCAGGCATTGGAAGAGGCTGTCCAGGGAGGTGGTGGAGTCCCCATCCCTGGAGGAACGACTGGATGTCTCACTCAGTGCTCTAGGCTGGTGACAAGGTGGAGATCAGTCACACTCAATGCTCTTGGGAGACTTTTGCAACCTCAATGATTCTGTGATTCTGTGAAGTGCCCTGCACTGAAAATAAAAAGGCAGAGAAAGGGGAAATGCAAACTTGACAACTGCACCAGGAGGAGGATCCCCCCCTCCCTTTCCCAGGTAGGGTCAGGGCTTATTCTCTGTCAATGAGAGCCGCAAGGAAATCCAGTGCACTGAGATCAGCAGTGTTAATCGTTATTGCATCTGAATTTAATTAGCATTATTTTTTAACTGCAGGTAATTTACAATGCCTCACCTAAACATGGAAATCAGGTAATGCCTTCTGCTCACTAGAAAACCACCACCAAGGATAATCCTGCTATTTGCTTTATGCCTTTTAATGTCTGTAATCCACGGTTCCCCATTCCAGGAGACTGCCATGGTTACTCCTGCTCCCTCCATCAAAGGCTCCTGCGTGCGTCTGCTGCCGAGCTGCTAAGAATAGCACAGGCCCTTTCCCAAGCTCGGGAAGGTGAGCTGCAGGGAAGGATGGACTTCCTGGGAAGAAGGGGATGGGGCCAGCCGGTTGGCCAGCATGGGAACCAACGGATGGATGTTCCACGCATGGCGATGTAGCAGCATCTCCTGCTCTCCGCTGTGCTGCTGTGCGTTCTCAGCCCTCCGAGATGAAGGCTGGCAGGGAGCGGCCGGAGCCGCAGGCAGGTGGATCACCCAGAGCTCAACCACCAGCAAGGAACAGTTAAAGTGCTTCACACAGGAAACCCAATAAAAGCTTTCCTGCGTCCGGAGTATTTACAAATTGATGTCAGCAACACTCCAGACTGTGCAGGCTGTTCTTGCTGTGCAGCTGGAGTGAACAAGCACCACCACAGCAGCTGAAGACCACAGCATCCTCGCGGGCGGACGAGCAAGGCCAAGATGCTGCTGCAGCTCAGCACCCCTGGAAAACACCCTCCCCTCCCAGAGCCTGTCCTGCCTCCCATGAGGTCCCACCACAGGACAGCTCATGGATGGCAGCAGAAGGACAAGGGACAGGCTCAAGAAGAGCACACAGAGGCTGGTGCCACCATCCTCACGGGCTGTGGCCTCAGACCAGACGCTCAGGACCTCTTGGAAAACACAAACCAGCCCTGCAGTGTGACCCCTATTCTGTGACACACATCTGGGCTCCTCTGGAAAGAGCTTCACTCCAGGGAAAACAATGTTCAAGGGTAGCAAAGAAACTCCAGAAAACTGTATGGAAAGCACATCCTCTTTTCCAGACCTACTCCTTTAAAAGCAGATGCTCCACCAGCCCATGGAAACTGGTGCACATGTGCCCAGAGATAAACAACATCACGGGACAGGTAAGCTGGTTACTCATGATTTATCACACCATCTCCCCCTCTAATTGCAGAGCTAAGCAGGCACTCATCTAATCCACCATAAGCAGCTTACGCTTCCTTAGGCAGCTCTGCACCATCGCTCACTTCCTGGTTTGGAAAGCATCATTCCCTAAGTCCCGTTCTCTGGAAGGTCAGAACCCACCCTTTTCAGTCACCCTGCACAGATTTTGAGACTTGTAAGATGCACTCACAGGAGAGATAATTCCTGGAAGTTCCAAATATCCTTGCAGGGCAGTAGAGGAGTCACCATCCCCGGAGGGATTTAAGAGCCATGCGGATGTGGCACTTGGGGACATGGGTTAGTGATGGCCTTGGCAGTGCTGGGGGAATAGGTGCTCTCAATGATCTAAAGGTCTTTCCCAACCTAAAGGATTCTGTGACTCTACTTCATACTCAGTGCTGAGCAAAGCATCTTTCACCTTTGTGTCCTGCTGCTCCGGTCACACACTGCAGGTCCTTGCTCTCGGTTTTCCCAGAATTTCACTCATTTCTTCCATACTAACTGCTGACTGCTCTTTGGTTTGATTCTCTATTTATGCTCCACTAATTTATCAGGAACAGGGCATCACAACCTGTCCGATTTCTAATGCTTGTGGATTCCAGTCTACTACTCACAGGGTTTATTTCTTTTAAATTATATTTTCAAAATCCTTGGAGCGCCACACAAATGGGCATAAAAAGCTGCAAAGGCCCACCAAAAAAGTTTCCCCCTGTGGTCAGAGTCACTGCTCCCAGGGGCTGGAAAGGCCAGGTTGGATGGGGCTTGGAGTAACCTGGGACAGTGGGAAGGTGTCCCTGCCCACGGCAGGCGGTGGGACTGGATGAGCTTCAAGGTCCCTTCCAAGCCAAACCATTCCACGATTCTATGACTAACCAAAGCACATTTTAGCCTTTCTCCACATATCTGTGGGTAAGCAGGAGGTTACAGAAAGACTCAAGGGAAAGATCTCAAGGCTTGGGTTACATCAGGCTGTTTTCACTGCTGGGAAGCTCCAGCCATTGGAAACGGAAGCCGAGCCGGCGCGCGCCACTCGCACGTCTTCGCTCACAGACACGACCCCAGCCAAGGGGGATTCTCTGGCTTGCAACACCGGAGAACTTTACTCCCAAAACTACCCGTGAACTTAGGCCAGCGACCCCAAGTCAAGCTTCAAAGTCATTCCAGATAACGAGCCAGATCCAACACCACCAACCGCTGCCTTTGATCCCCGTAACCCATCACCTATCTCCGGCAAGTCCACGGGGCTGAACTCCTCCCCCGAGGAATTTTCCTTAGCTTGATACAAAATTTATTTTACCATCTGTAAAATTCATTTGTGTAGTTGCACACCCTGGTAGGCTTGAATGGGGCGAAGGAGTGTTTCAACTCCCAGTGCAATTTATTATTTAAAAGCAGAGAAATGACATTGCCGGTCGGAGAGCCCGGGTGATGTAATGGGGAGCGCAGTTCCGCTCGCCGCCGGAGCCGCGCGGTACATTAGCGTGCTGGCCAGGGTGGCTGCTCCTATCAATTATTTATAGTCTCCTGGCGTGCAGCCTGGAGAGGGTCACAGCGCTGAAAGCCAACTTTATCTGCATTGTTCCCAGCTCCTGCCCAGCTGTCACTCTGCTCCCTAATTTAATACACCCAGCGCAGCGTAAAAAGGATGCAGAGCTGCTGCCTGGAATAGGAATAGGAATGGGGAGGTGGGGTCTGCAGAGAGCTGGTGGGGCCTCAGTCATCTTTGTTAAGGTGCTGACTTGGCTTTTTTAATCCTGCCTTTGAGATTCCCCCGGTCACCGGACTGAGATACGGAGTGATCCAGGGCAGGCGTGTTTGGGGGTGAGTGGTGGGACGGCGGCGGAGCCACGGGAACTCTGTCTCTATTTCTGTGCCACACCAAGGGTAGGCTGCACTGCACGGCTTCCGATATATCCCAGCAAGAGCTACTTAGTCGTGGATGTAAATAAGAGGTGGGGAGGAGAAAGGGCATTTCAGCTCTGCAGATAAAAAAAACATTAACATATATATGTAGAAAATGGAAAATCTCTCATAGGTTGTTGTTTCAGCTACAATTTAAAGTGCACAGACAAGGTCTGGAACGAAATGAGCTTTAAGGTCCCTTCCAACCCAACCCATTCTGTGATGCACCTGTATTTCACCACCAAGGAAGGGGCAGTGTCCCCACTGCACGGGGCCACCATGTAGGAAAATGGCCCTCCAAGGCTTTGTCCCTACAACTTAACAACACACCTCCTCCACTATTTGCCCAAAATTAAACCTACCACAACAACTCCTCAGACTTTGGAAATACGCCACTCATCTGGCCTGCTATCAACATCAAAGCAATTAAATTTCAACTGTAGCTGCTTAAGCCAGGTTTGGATGGGGCTTGGAGCAACCTGGGATAATGGAAGGTGTCCCTGCCCATGGCAGGGAATGGAACAGATGAGCTTTAAGGTCCCTTCCGACCCAAACCAGACTGGGATTCTGTGACTCAGGGTCTCCGTCAGTGCAAGAGAAGCTTCCCCTGGACATTGCTCTGGCAGAAATCAGGTACAAGGAAATGAGTTGCTGCTTTGGCAGCTCCTGTGCTTGGTCCTGCCCCACTGATCAACAGGATCCACACAGCCCAAATATCCATCTCAAGCCATAAACTAAAGTCAATTACAGCTTAAATAATGAGGCTTTTTATCAAGTCTTGTGAAGCCAGGAAAATAACCTGAATTTTCCTGCAAATAGGATTGGCTGTCTTACTGCAAGCCAGAAGTGCCCATGTCTGGTTTAAGCCACACAAAACACATTCTGATGACAGTGCCTGGAAACCACACACATAGATTTCACCAAAAACACAACATCTGCACAATAAGGAAGTTGTGGAAAAAGAAAACTCGGGCCCAGAGGAAGCAGGTTTGTTCTTCTGCAGCACAAAGAGGCCTGGGGGAGGCTCCTGCTGAGGCACCGTCCAGCACAGCTCCCACCGCTCCAGGAGTGGAGCAAGGGCAATCCCCCCAAATTCGGCACAGAGCCCCAGCAGCCCCAGCAGCCCAGGCGTGGTAAACGCAACAATCAAACCTTTGCATATTAGTGCAAAAGACAAGACAGAAAAAAACAATTAGCCTTGAAAACCAGCAATGTGCCTTTTCTTCAACTGTTTTGTGCTATGAAAATCAGGAAGATTCTGCCCAAAATCCCAAAAGGGGGAACTGGGACAGCCATGGGAGGAACAAGCTGGTTCCCATCCCAGAGCCAGTCACAACACCGGGCCGTGTCCAGGAGCCAAGCCCTGAACATGCAGACCACACGTGGCTGCCACCGCGCCGGCGTCTTCGGGGCCTTCACATCCTCCCTGAATCCAGGATTATTTCCATGGCAACTATCTGGAGAACTTATTAAGTAAAAAAACCCAAGAACAGTTTGAACACACAGACCCTACGTTCGTAACGTACCAACTGACTAAATTAGCAGCGCTAAGATTTTTAGTAATCAAAATAGATCATGTTCCAGCAACTCAATCTTCTCTGTGCCAGAGCTAAAGAGAAAAATCTGATAGTAATACCAAACGTGGGGTGGAGGGGAGGAGGAGGACGAGGAATTATAGGTTTCCCAAGACCACAGCCCTGTATTAAGTCAAGTCTTACCCCATTCAAGACATTATTTCAGTTTCTGGCAGTTCAAATGCTGTTAAATAAGGCTGAGTTTCCATGAGATGATAAACTTTGTTGCAAGGCACCTACTAGAGAATCAAAAAGATGACTATCATGACACAAAGTACTACAAAATTTCATTGAATAACCTCAAATCTGTACCAAAAAATACCATTTATAACTCTCACATTTAGTTTGAAAGGTTCACAAGTTCAGAGTATTTGCTCTGAGAAAGGACAAGTCTCTTATTAAAGTTCATTAGCAATAAATTAAAAATCAGCAAGGTCCATTAGTGCAACACTGGAAAGGAGCTGTCTTTCTCCACATCAGAACCGCTCCCAAACTTGCAGGAATTTTGTGGCTCCCTTGGAGCCAGTGCAGGCTCAGCCCTGCAGTGACTACAGTTCCCAGGCACGGGGCTGAGGGAATTACCAACGTTTTGGCAGCACTCAGAACCAGCGCTGCCGGAGAATTTCATAACAGCAATTCAGAGTGAGAAGTCAGAATCAACAAGAATGATTTTTAAAGTGCTTTAATAAAAAAAAAAAAAAAAAAAAAAAAAAGGGGTTAGATGAACTGTTGGCTCGGTCACTCAGTGCAGCCAGGGAGATTACGGGNAAAAAAAAAGAAAAAAAAAAGTGGTTAGATGAACTGTTGGCTCGGTCACTCAGTGCAGCCAGGGAGATTACGGGCATTATTGATTTACCTTAGAACAACTTGGGAACTCATTCCCAATGGTTTTTAATGGAACCTGGATTTTCTCAGTCCTAATCTGCCTTGTGAGGCTGAGCCGCCTGCAAGGAAATGCAACTCCAGAGCATTAAACTGGCAGCTGTCAGAGGTACAACTGCCCCATTTGTCTACAGAGAGCGTGTGGCAGGGTGGGGGTTTTTAAGGCACCTCCAAAAGCACAGGATCATTTAGGCTGGGAAAGAAAAGCCCCCCAAGATCGAGTTCAGCCTGTGCCCAAACCGCACCCTGTCACCCAGACCAGGGCGCTGAGTGCCACAGTCAAGTCAGTCGGTGAGCACCTCCAGGGATGGGGACTCCACCACCCCCCTGGGCAGCCCCTTCCAATACCAGACCGCCCTTTCCAGGAAGAAATGGATGGAAGCTGGGAGCAGGGGAGTCCTCACGCCACAAGAGCCAGGGAAGAGGATTTTGACCAGGACAACACGCCTTCAATCCTAAACCTCTGCTTCAGCAGCAAAAGCTTCCCCACTTGGGGCAATGTTTTCCCTCACCAGAACACACTTGTTTTAGCAGGTGAACAGATTATTCCTTTATGTACCTAAAGCAAAAAGGAAAAGATTTTTCTCAGTTCTTCCAGAAAAAGCCTCCTGTAATACAAAACCAAGTAGGGAATATTGTAGCCTGAAAGGCTTCCAGAAAGGTGTGAGCAGAGAAAACAGCAGCTCATAGCAGGAAGGAAATTGTAACATTAACCATGGCCTTTGAAGACAGAGGCAGCTCCGTGTCACCGAGCACCGACAGTGAACGAAACCAAAGAACAAAACACATCTGATCCCCAGCTACTTCCAAAATCCATCTGCAAACGCATCCTGCCCCAAGACAAATGCAGACCAAGGCGTGATGGAGAGATGGCAATTAACTGCCCCCGTTGTTGTTATCTGCAGTGTCTCGCTGCAAACAAGCTGCCCTTAGCCCCGAGCCAGCCTGTGGCCACTCGCAAAAATCACTGAGCATTAGATCCTGCCCCTTCTCCTGCTTAATGTCTCACCCTGGAGCTTCAGGAGCTCCCAGCTCTGTCCTTCCCTCTTCCCTTCCCCTCCTCCTCCAGCTCCTTCCCTTCCAGCCAGCATTCCCCCTCCCTCCCCTGCTGGCTGTGGTGCCAGATGTCAGGCTGACCCCAGAGCCGTCGTTTCGGGTCAGTTATGGGGGTTCTGGTGCGAGGGGAGCGGTTCCCCCCTCGCCAGGCTGAGCCAGGACAGCCCCACTGTGCCAGTGAGGGGGTCTGAGCACCGCTGGTAAATTGAGTTCCAGGGGTTTTTCCCCTGCTAACGAGCCACTGGCAGGAAGTTTGGGAGCCTGTTCACACGCACTGCAACAGCAGCCTCGGGCACCCAGCGCTGGGTAAGGTGACCCCGGACTATGTTCAGCATCAGTCATGGGTAGAAGCGTCACTTACTGCACGAGGAGAACGGATGACCTGAATGACTCCTGCAAGAATAACTGCTCGCTGAAGGCAAGGGCTGAAGTTTGTGGAGAAGGGATGCTGGGAATGCTGTGGGCGCTCCAAGGAGGACCATTCACAAGACATTGGGCTAACAAAGACAGCCATGGGGGAATTCAATATGTATTTAAAATGAACCCAGACCCGTATTCTTGACCACACTCCTTGAAGGATCTGCCCCTGATGAAGGAGCGGCTCCAAGGCAACGGAATGCAGTTTGCTGGAAGGGAAGGGGAAAGCTTCCAGCCTGACATAAGCCAGGGCTCGGATTCCTCTATCGCAGAGGCTGCGCCGCAGATAAGGCTGCGTCAACTTTTCCACTGGAGCTCTCTCCCCTCTAAGATTCACAGTCAGAGCAAAATGTTTTGGCCAGGTGGAAAGTGAACAGAGGCTCCCAAAGCTGGGAGCTGCCTTGTGTATAAAACATCACTGTGTCACCTGCCCAGGCTTGGTTTCCCTCCACTGGGAATGGGAAAACTCATCTGCCTCCCCATGAATTCTTCACATTCCTGTGCAGCCGGTAAGCCCAACCTCTCCAAGGGGCTGTTCAGAGCCACACAAAGTGCCCTGAAACACCAAACAACTCCAGGGACTGAAACCCAAACAGGTTAAACATTAACCTGGGCACGGAGCGGAGGGGACACAACCGTGGTGCAGCAATCCTGCTCCAGCCCCGCAGCCCAGCTCCAGCTCCACAGCTCCGATCCATCCCCAAGCCACCAGCCATGCCCGGAATTCCAACAAGCAGCAGGCATTGACAGGAAGGAAGGTTTTGGACAATCAAAGAATCCCAGGATGGTCTGGGTTGGAAAGGACCTTAAAGCCCATCTCGTCCCACCCGCTGCCGTGGGCAGGGACACCTTCCACTAGATCAGACTGCTCCAAGCCCCATCCAGCCTGGCCTTGGACACTCCCAGGGATGGGGCAGCCATCAGGGTGTTACTCTGCTATAGAGTCCATTCGCCTGTGGGCAGAGCAGCAAGGAAAGGGGGTGAAAACCGGCACCTGGTTCTCATCATTCTCATGGGACTGTGCTCTTCCAAGACTCATGCTCCTCGTTTTCTGCTATGGCAGAGTGGGAGCAGCACACCCAGCTCGTAGGCTGCCCACCCATTCCATGTGGCATCTTGGTTTTGTGCATGGCAGACCAGGAAGATGCTCCATTTCCAAGGAAAGCACCAGATGAGCCTGGCTCCCCCATGGGCCCCCCTGGCCAGCCCAGTCCCCCCATGGTGGGGAAGTTTTGGGGCCTGGTGCTGTGCAGGGGAAGGGGAGGTTTTCCAGGGAGGTATTCAAGTCCCAGCACAGCCCTCCCCCACACGCCTCACTGCCGCTATCCCTGAAGACAGAAAAATTTGTGCTTGTTTTTCTGCTGCTGCTGAGCAGCTACGAAATGTCTCCCACCACAGAGAGCATGAATAAATTCCTGCTCCTGAAGCAGCATCTGATTCAGCTTCTCTCCAACCTCCATCACAATTTCAAACCTTTAATCTACTGAGGTAACAGCAACCTCTGTGTCCAATTGCCAGAGGTGGGAGCAATTGTGGTTTATCCCTTTTACACAATATATACCCAAACATTCCAATTTATTTCATTTATCCTGATATTCTGGGGAGCTTCTTGGACTGGCTGTGACTTACCACAGATTACTGGCCACAAACTTTTCCTCCCTGTCCCCACGAGAATCCAGGGACCACTCCTGAATAGCTGGGAGAGTCACCTGTACACACCGTGGGTGCTTCCAGCAGCCTTTTGGGAGTGCTTGAACAAGACTGGATTTCTCAGGTTCCAGGTACAAATGTCAAATAATACTAAAAATAAGCAGAAAGGACCGAAACAGCCTGGTTTTATTCTTCCTCTGTTAAATCTGGAGTGCTTGACCAAAACATGGCAGTTTTCATCCAGGAAAGCACCCTTGAAAGCTCCATGGATGGGTTTGAGGCCACATGGAACCTGGAAAACTCCCCCCAGTACCTCCAGTGAATTCAAGATCCACTGCTGTGTGTCAGGGAAGCAACTCTGTTCTTTCTGGAGGGAATGGACAGATTGCAGGAGAAAACTATATCCCAACTGCTGCCAAATTCTACAGATTTAGTTATTAGTAGGCAATTAGGAATATTATTAACACTTCCTACTACGTTAAGCTCCATTTGCAGGGCACCTCTGCGCCAGCCCGGACGTTTCTGACGGAGCCCCAGCTCCGAGGCGCACGTGGCATCACGTACCCAAAACTGTGTCTTCCTGCTCGCAGCCTCCCGGGCCCTTCCCCACAGCCGGATTTAATGCGGTTGTCTCACAAAATAAAATTGCAAGTAAAAAAATACAGAGATTAAAAATGAGGGAGGGGAGGGGGAAGGTAAATAAAAGCGCGGCGGCACAAAGGAAAAACAATTTTGCTCTTGTTTTTTAACTCACAATCAACATCTGAGCTATTCAGGAAGCTGGTGCACTGCCCTCCAACCAACTTCAATTAGGGAATTCAAAAGCAGTCAGACAAAAGAATGCCTGGGAGTTACTGCACCGCACGGAGATATTTTTAGCAAGAGCTGGGAGGCTGTTTGTGGGACACTGCTTTGCTTCTCTCGCGCTTCAGCTTTTGTATTTACATTCACAGGACAGCGAGATTTACTGGGTCAGAGAGAAAGAGAGGAGAAGCGGCACAACTGACGCGAATCCTTTTGCCTCTGATACTCTTGGAAGGTTTTTCAGCAAAGGCTGATGGAGGCCAGAGTGAAGCAGAACAAGATTTGCCTCCATCTGCTTCAAAAATCGCCTTTCAGCTGCAATCTCCAGTCGCTCCTTTGGAAGGATGATGTAAACCTGCACGTGGAGCCCCCGGAAAGGCTGGCTCACCCCCCACGCCGGGCAGGGACACGGCTGCTTCACCCACACAAAGCTGCAGCCGAATCCGGCCGCTGACCTCTCCCCACCCCCGGGTCACCAGATGGAATCACAAAGAGGCCGGGGAGAGCCATCGGCACTGCCCCACAGAGCCCCCCACCCCAAAGCCCCCAGCGCCTCGGCTGAGCCCCAACGAGCCACTGCTGGTTTTTCAGAAGCCATTTCCTAACACGGCCACGCTGCAGCCTCCTTCCCCTCCATGGGCTCAGGAAGTGCCTGTGGAGAGCCAGGAGGTGAAGTCCCCAGGCTGGAGCCCCTGGCAGGGGCACGGGGCCGGTTTTGGGGGCGGTGGCCCCCCACTGCCTGTGCTATCGGCATCGCTCCTCCAGCGCATCCCCCTCTTCCGCTCCCTCCCACCACTGCGGCAGCGCAGATGGCAGCAGTGTGACCTCGCTGTTCCTGCCTCCTTGTTTTGATCCTGCAGTCTTGATTGTTCAGGCTAATCCCACACTCCCAGCCTTGGCTGCCTGCCAGGACTGTTATTAATGGCACAAAAGCTTCTCATTCCAGCTACTTCTACATCCGCTAATGCTGTTGTTCCCTTCTCTCGCTCCCCCTCTCGCCACATTACAAACTGGAGCTGGAATATACTTTACAAGGGGAAAAAACCCTTCTCTGATCATCCTCACGCACCAAAAGCTCCACCAGAACCGTACGGAAAAGGCTCCTCAGCTCCAGCAATAAACACTGATGGAAAAGCAGTGAGACCACCCTGCTCACCCTGTGATAAACAGCACATGGATGTAGGGACTTTCCAGCAATCCCTTAGGGAAAGCCAGGATCCCAGACAGAGGCTGACACAGCTGCCTGCAAGGCCTCAGGAAAGGGCTCTGCTGCCCAGGGCAGGACTGACACCAGTGCTCAGTGATGAGGACAGGCAGCACCTCTGGCACAGCACCCCCGGCTGCTCTTCAGGTGGCCCTGGGGCCTCAGCTGCCTCTCCAGGGGCCCCCTGCCCTCCTGGCCTTGCTCTACACAGCAAACACCAAATTCCCGTAACTGCAG
Organism: Dasyornis broadbenti; assembly: GCA_013397935.1. NCBI lineage: Eukaryota > Metazoa > Chordata > Aves > Passeriformes > Dasyornithidae > Dasyornis > Dasyornis broadbenti. Next base: position 299,067 of record VZRN01006223.1, read on the forward strand.
CTCATTAAATCACACACTTAGAAGCAGCTTCATTTGAGTTCCTCATGTGTCATTCTCATGGCAGGGTCCAAAGAGCCCATGCAAGGCCCAAAGCCATTTTTGGGTACATCCCCTGTGCCCAGGGAAGGCTGTGCCCTCCACACCGGCTGTACCCCATCCTCCTGTGCTCTAAATCCCTCCCCAGGGAGGGGCTGTTGGGGGAAGCCCTGGGCAGGGAGGTTGGACCCACACAACACTCGGGTGCAGGTCCCATGTCAGCTCCACCTGCTCAGACCTGGGGCTGGTGTGGGAAGGGAAGGGATGAAGACATTCACTGGGCCCTCCTGATCTACCAGAGACCAGCCCAGCACAAATCCCTTGGCACTGCTGGGACACTGCTCCCTACGAAGTCTGGTGCTAAGTCAGCTGAGCAGCCACCAGCACCACGCTCACCACACCAAGGGCCACCAACCTCCAGTTAGCGAGGTTTGGAGTTGCTTAAACTGCAAACACAGCCAGAGCACGTGTCCCTGGGACCCTCCAGTGGGAGCAAGCCCACCTTGCGGTGCAGGTCGTGCTGCACTGGGAGCATCACATCACTTCTGTGCCTGAAGAAACCTGCCCAGTTTGCAGCCCAAGCTGTCGCCCTGGTGAGATGATTCACCATCCTGCCCTCGCTATTTGTGGAAATGCAGGAAAGAGAAAAGCAGCTATAGGCACATTTCTCCTGATTAGGATGGTCAGTACATTTTTAATAAAGGGCTCTTTAAAGATAATCTCATTTCAGTATTTATACATGTTAAACAGGTTACAGAGATCAAGACGCAATGAAGTCAAGAAGGAGAGGACGATAAAAGCGTGGTGGGATACTGCAGGGAGGGATATCTCCAGCCTGTTGGTTTGGAGCACAGGGGGGTGAAACACAGAATCCCAGAAAGATTTGTGTTGGAAGAGACCTTAAAGTTCATCCAGTTCCACCTCAGCCATAGGCAGGGACACCTTCCACTAGACCAGATTGCTCCAAGCCCCATCCAACCTTGGACACTTCCACTTCCAGGGAAGAGCAGTGAAACAGAGGGGCACAAGCCCACAGATCGCAGCAGAGGAAGCGGATCAGACACTGGGAATAACTGACTGTTGCTCGTTCACAACAAATCAGCAGCAGATTTCTGATGCAACCTGTACCTCCAGCTCCTCTTCCCTAAACACAGCACCTGCCTGCTCCTTCCCAGCAGGATGCTGCAAGTCCAGACACTCCTGGCTCAGCCAGCAAGTGCAGCCATGTCCCACCCCATCCCCACAACAAGCAGAGCCCTTGTGAACCAGCACACAGGACTTGATTCCTTCTCAAAGGACACCAGCCCCTCGCTACAGCAATCCCAGCCCATGTCCTGCTGGAGCAGCTCTGCCCCAGAGCTCTGCACTGGCTGAGGTTTCACCTGACAGCAGCAAAATCTGAAATATCTGCTACTGGCTCTGGTGTCAGCCGTGGAGCTTCATAAAACTCTGCTCCGAGGCTCTTCACATGCTGTGGATTAACCCTGAGGAATTCAAAAATTCTCCTGAAATGCACAATATTCCACTTGCTTTATGCAATCATTTGGGACTAGGGGATGCACGAGGTCACCAGGGAGAGAAAATTCAGTCAAGTTTGGGATTATTTCTCTGCTGTGCAAGAGAAAACGCTGGTGCCTGTTCAGAGCTCCTGTGTTTCGCTGCTGAGGGTGCAGGAGACAAAAAGGAGCTTTATATTTAAACTACTTGATAGTCACGAGATCAAGCAGAACAAAAGGAAAAATGTATTTGGAGGGAAATGTTAGTTCTAGAACTCAAATAGCACTCTGAGTTCCCATTAAGTAACTTTGAGCTGAGACAGGAAGCAGTGAAGGCAGCACCAAGTGCTGGATCACGGAATGCTGGATCACGGTGGGGTAAAACAAAGGTACCTGGAGCTGCAGGTACGGAGCCCAGCTGCACAGGAACAGGTGAGCTGGAGTGTGAAGCAACTGGATTTCAAGGAGGAAATAGTGGAGGAGGTAAGAGAGCCACAGACGTAAGGGAGAGAGGTGAGGAACAAAAAAAAGGAGAATAGTTCAAATTAATAAAATTTTTCAAAGCAAGGAGGACTTGCTGCAGGATCTCAGCGAACAGGTGACAGAACTTCCCCAGGGAAATTCTTGCATTTCTACAGATTCAGACCAACCATAGCAGGTATTTTCAAACCAAGGGATATCTAAAGGAGAGCCTAATGACCCTATTTACAGATGCAAGGGCTGCTACAGCCACAGTCAGAGCTCTTCTCCCACCAGCAACCCTCCTAAGAAAACTGGTACTTTATTTTTCATTTTCATTTCTTCCGCTGCCACTTCCGGCAGGCAGGGACGTCTCTGTTTTAAACCATCCCAGAATAAGGGGAGCAGGGCGGGTCTCAGGCAAGGTCACCCCAAACCTGAGGCGTTTTGGAGGCAAACACCCCCGCAGACCTTGCCCCAGCATTGGCAGTCGGCATGGCCAGGCTTCCAACCCACCAGATGCTCCCAACTTTCTCCTTGCTAAGCTCAGTAGCCTGTGTTTCCCACTCCCAATGCATGAAACAAGGCTTCTGAGCCCCATTGAAACCCCCAGCCTCTTCTTTTCTTCTCCCACTGAATACTCTGTTAATCCCATTAGCTCTGAGAGCGCAAAGCCACACGGGGAGCCTGTCCCACCCACTCCATAACTCGGAGTGTTCTGATCCCAGGGGATTGTGAACAACAAATATTGCTGGGTTTAGGATAAACCCACCCTGATGGTGCCAAGACATAAACCCAGCAGTGTCCCGGGATCCACGGCATTCCTTCTGTCGTGTCCCAACGCCACTGAGTGCTGTTCCTGCTGAGGAGGGCCTGGTGCTGCCCATTCCCAGCCCTTGGCACTGGTAGCTCATCCTCCCCTGCTCCAGCACACCCACACCTCAGGAATTTTCCTGTACCACACCTACACCTGCCTGCCAACACACGGCACCGGCTCAGCCACCTCCAGCCCCACGCAAGCCTTCCCTGCACACCAGTACCACCAGTACCAGCTGATGGCTGCTCCTGCCAAGCTCTTCCATCCTGTAGGTCCTGTAGGATTACAGAGCTTGAGTAACAGAATCCTGAGGGTCTCAAGCGTGCTCTGACATCATTTGTAAACCACTGATGCGATGCTGGTAACCTCACCAGGGTTCAGAACATCTCTTGGTGAGCTCCCAAACCGGGAATCCCGATGGAGACCTGTCCTACGTTCAGCTACAACTCCTGTCCTGTGACCCCAAACAAGTTCATGTGGGAAAGCACCGTGTTTAAAACGCAAAGAGTCACATGATGGCAACACACCTACACAGAGTGCCTTGGCCTGCACCTGGGGAAAGAATTTAATCACCAGTTTCTGCTTCCCTTGGGAGCTAAGGCACCACCTGTGTCCAAAGCACCTGGTCACCTCTTCCCTGGCTTGCCACACCTGACACGTGAGGCTCTGCAGACGGAGAGGCTGTGGCAGCCGCCCTGGGGGACACCGGCAGGGCTGTGCCAGGGGCATGGGGCCAAGGGGGTGACGATGGGGAGGATGGCAAAGCAGCCGCACCAGTATGCACACAGCATCTTCAGAAGACAGGGAGCGGCATCGGGGAGGGCCACAGTGGCCAGGGGCGATGGGGACACCCCGGCAGCAAGGATTTCCTGGCAGGTGTGAGGAGCTTCATGGGCGAGGTCTCCCCACATGAAGGCCAGTGGGGTCCACCTGGAAAAAACACCTCACTGATGTCACTAGCAGGTCCATGGGCCAGGCACAGATGTGCCAGCAGACACCAGGGCAAGGGCTTGGAGAAAGCAGGGCCACTCACTGACCATCCTAGACCTGGTTTTGAAAAATCCCCTTGTCCAGATCACTGGCATTAATTCTTACAAGCTTGTTTGGTGGTTTAGAGCTGACAAAAGGGACTGGGTGAGGACAGGTGAGATTCCTGCTTCCCAATCAAAGGCACAGACACAGCAAGGGAAAAGGTGCCACTGCCCTTCCTGAGGCAGCAGCACGGACCAGATGGGTGTTTAAGTGGCATTAAGAGGGAGACAGCTCTACTACATCCAGCCCTTTCCTCCAGGGCTAGAAACTCACCATATCCTTACAGCCAAGTCTCAGGGAACCAGCCTTTGGCTTTTTCCCTCTTTGTTCTTCCCTGCCACTTCCTCCTTCATGTTTACCTTCCGGACCTGCCATCTCCATCCGGCTCGCAACTCCTCCTTCTTCGGAAAGTCTTTGAGATGCACATTATACAAGATACACAAAAATAAATTGGTTTTAATCCTCCAGATTCCAGTGCTCCCAAACAAGGATCTTAAGGAGCTTTACAAACAATGGATTAAGCCTTAAGACTCCCGGCGAGGTAAGGAAGTGCCTCTGGCCAAGGCAGAGGGAGGTGAGCGAGGCTGAAGGCCGCATGGAGCCACTTCATAGTGCAGAGCTTGCCTGTTTCCACGCACACAAACATGAGGGAGTCTATTCCTGATCCATCATCAGCCTACAGGCACCTTTGCCATTTTGCTGCAGACTCTGAAACAGCTCCACCTTTCCAATGCCAAACACTCTTTCCCAGCTTTAGGCATCAGTGCTACACAAAACACTCATCTCAAGGAAAATTACCCCACAGATGGCAGCCCCACTGGGTGCAGACACCCACCTGGGGCACTATGAGCATTTCCTGACAGCCAGCCTTTGCTAGCAGCCGTGCAGGATGCTTGCAGTGGGCATTCCGAGCAGCCCAGTGGATGCAACCCATGGAGAGAGGCACCTCTTGCTTTGCTCAACACGACCGTGACTTGGCAGGTGCTGATCTCTGCTCTGCTGACCAGTGACAGGAATGGCTGGAGCTGTCAGGAGAGGTTTGAGTTGGATATCAGGAAAAAGTTCTTCCCCCAGAGGGTGGTGGGGCACTGAACAGGCTCCCCGGGAAACGGGCACGGCCCCGAGGCTGCCAGAGCTCAAGGAGGGTTTGGACAATGCCCCCCAGGGATGCACAGGGTGGGATTGTTGGGGTGTCTGTGCAGGCTAGGAGTTGAACTCAATGATCCCTGTGGGTCCCTCCCAGCTCAGGATACTGCACAATTCTCCGACTTTGGATCACAAGTTCTGCAGGCTCGAACCTACATTAACACGACATCACTCATTCCTAGTGCACCCCGGTCTGCAAAGCCCTCAGATTTCTTCCCAACTAGATTTTGCATACATGTTGTAAACAAGCTTTACATCCTTTTGATCAGCACTACCCGGGGAGGGGGAGGAGACTTCCTGTCCCACTCTGCCACCGCTCGCTGCACTCGGCTCTCGCCGCCCCGTGAGCGATGATGACATTTTCTATTTTGGTGGCGTTTTCTTCATATATTTGTAGTGAGCGGCTGTGCTCGGCCCAGCAGCGCGGTGGATCTCAGCGTGGGTTTTAACGCAGCTTAAAGTGGCAGAGCCATTTGTTGCAGCATCTCCTTCCCATGCCCGGCCGGACGCTCCCTGTTCCCCAGCCAGACACTGGCACGCTCCTGGCTCCTCACTTTCCCTGCCAGTCATCCCAGGCAGACATTTTTGCGAAAGAACTTGTTTACAGACAAACCAGGCTGCCGTGTTTTCCTGCTGGTGCTTATCTGCTGGAGATAACTCAGGTTTCTGCTTGCCCACGGGCAACCAGCCAAGCGCTCACCATCGACACCTCCCTGTGCCTCGTGGCCACTTCATGTGGCCAAACCCTCGCCCTGCTCCGGGAAGCGCAGCCGAGCCCCGCCAACACCGGCACAGGAATGTTCTGTCCTGGCTCCGGCGACACGACGCTGGTTGAAGAGGCAGAAGGCTGGGATCTCCCTCCCTTTGGAAAGAGCAAACGCCCACAGGCTCCAGCGGGCACTGGAAGCCTGAGGACTGTGGGAACGGTTCAAGCGAATGGCTCGTGCTCTCCTGTGACTCCAGCTCACCGCTTCCACGTCCTGCCTGTGCCAGCTCAGAGGAGCTGATGAAATCCGCAGGCTGTGGGCAGCCTCGCTGCAGCGCAGGAATGTTCTGGAGTCGGTTACTAACACGGTGCTTTGCATACTGTGTTTCAAACACTACGTGCTTCTACACGCTCCGTGTCAACAAGGGGAGAGGATTGCCAGCCCAAAATGAAGGCCTAATCGGAGCTGTTAGCGATCCAGCAGCTCCCAGGTGCGCTGCAAGGACCCCGCGGGGATATTCCTGCATTATTGCTGCATTCAGCTCAGCCCTCCCCTCCTGAGAACCATCCCAGCTCCTTCACTAATCATCGTCCCCTGGCTGAGCCCCATGTGCTCCTCAGCTCTGCCCGGCGTGGCTTCCTCAGGATCCACAGCCAGGACAGGTATCCTTGGGATGTACATCCATGAGCCACGCACTAGGACCTGGCAGATGTAGGATACTAAGCAAACAGGGAAGAAAAACAAACCTAGCATAGATTCTTCTGGGTGAGACCACTTTCAAATGTATAGAATCCTAGAATGGTTTCAGTTGGAAGTGACCTTTAAGCTCATCCGGCGCCAACCCCTGCCATGAGCAGCGACACCTTCCACTATCCCAGGTTACTCCAAGGCCTGTCCAGCCTGGCCTTCAACATTTCCAGGGATGGGGCAGCCACAGCTTCTCTGAGCAACCTGTGCCAGGGCCTCACCAGCCTCACAGGGAACAACTTCTTTGCCATATCCCACCTAACTCTGCCTTCTGTCAGCTTAAAGCCATCAAATTCAAGGGAAAGCAATTTTTTCCCCACAAAGAACACATTCCATGAAGCTGGGGGTGTGCTGCTCTTACAGATGCTCTATGTGAACCAAAATTTGCTGAAATCATTACAGAAACATTCCACCACCTCCCAAAATAAGCAGCTTTGTGTATCTTTGCCTGGCTAAAGGATGAAAAAAGCCCTGCAGAGTGGAGCACAGTTTCCATTTCCTCGCACACTCCTACCAGGGCTGTGCTCACAGCAAATGCTCCGACCTTTCCTCAAAGAAATCTCTGTTTGCTGCTCCTTATAAATTTGCAGAATTTTGGCTCGTTTCCATTTCACCCACTTTTGAATACGACGCTCCACACCCCCACACAACTGTTCCTTTCTCAGGGATGACAGGCTATCCAAAAAAATCCCAGGAGCGCTCGAGCTCCTTGTTCCCTCCCCGGTCGGCATCGCTCTGCCGGCAGACAAAGGAGCACTGGGAATTTTGGACCAACCTGTTGCGGGAAACACTTCACCTCAGAGCTCAGTGCTCCAGTTTCTCCTGAACCCCGATTACGACATTTTCCCATCACTCCCCTAACCCATGATTTTTTATACAATCATTTGTGACACATTTAAAATATTTCATTATTTTCCTATCAAAACCTGAACGTCAAATCCCTTCGGAAAGGCTCAGTGGCTACCAGCAGGATCACCCCACAACCTTGCTGTTTTTCTACCACTGTTGATGTGGTGACAAAGAAGGACATTTTTCAATTTGTTTTGTCCATAAGCCAAAAATTCCTTTTAATGGCCTGAATACGGTGCCTATGCTGGTCTCTCCCCGCTCCAGCTCAACCCTCGCTTACAACAGCCCCTGCCTACAACACGGAGTTGGCCTCCTTTTGCAGGAAAATAAGGCCAAACCAGCTTGAAAGCATGTTTGGAATCTGGAGATTAATTCCATGTAAACTAATGCATTCAAACCTCTTTGTAGGGCTGCAGCAAGGGCTGGCTGAGCCTGGAGAGAAGTAGGGCAGCGGGTAGGGCCGGTGGGGAGGGAGGAGGTGTGGAACCCTTTAGGAAAGCTCACAACCCGTAGTAAAGCCGTGTCCTGCTCCGGCGAAGCAGCCGCACCATGGAGCGTCACGCCTGGGCTCACTCTGGGTGACAAAGCGGTGCTGGAGGTGGCAAGAGGGCAGGTCAGGGGTCAGGAGGGCTCCCACGGGAGCCTCTACCCGGGATCCAGAGCTTTTGTTCAGCAGAAAATGCCGGGAGCAACAAAGCCTGGCAGTGCACAGAGCTGCTCCGGGGTGAGCCCCCATCCCTGCCCATGCTCAGCCCTCCCCTCCCCGCTTCCCTCCACTGTGTCTCTCTCTCTCTCTGGGAGATAAATTATTCAGGATGAAACCATTTTAAACTCCATTGGGATGCTGAGCAAAGCTAAGATGGGTGGTGCTGCACAGGAAGCTGCCAGGGCCACGATCAGAATCCTGGGCTTCCTCACGCAGAGGTTCCAAGTGCAGCTACAGCCTGGGACCTTGTGCCAGGAAACACCCCGAAACCTCTGAGCACCAAGATCCCTGTGTGCCCATCACACCCAGAGACACCCCATGCACAGAAGTCTGAGGCCCAGGGATCTCCCATGCCAAGCCCATCCATGGGAGGCTCCCCAAAGCCACTCTATCAGCCATGTCTGAGCACTAAATGCCCCCCTTTCCCAGATTTTCCTCCTGTGGCGGGGTATGAAGCAGCAGGAATGAGGACAACTAGGCCAGGTGTGGTTTGCACAGTGACCCTCACATACCAGGACAGCCCGGTGAGCAACACAGCGGCCTCAGAGCCATCAGATGTCCTTCATGGACACTCCCAACTATTACTGGTCCTTCACACAGACCCACGGATGGAAGATGAAAACAGGGATGGTCCATTCCTGCTGGGTGACCCAGCACACCCAGGCTCCCCACACTGCTGCCAAGGCTGGGTGGGAGAAAATGGCTCCCACGAGAGGAACGCGGTGCTGAGGCCATGGAGGTGTCCCCCACGCCCCCTACACTGCCGGGAGCACTGGGCCACCCTGCCAAAGGAACCTGGCAGGAGGACAGGAGCCATCCCGCTGCTCTCCTGCCATGGGATGGATCCCAGGGAGGACCCCAATCACCTGCTGGGCTTGAGACCACCACGAGATTGTTTCTACAAGGAACAGAGAGTGTTGGAGAGACTATTTACGAAAGTATGGAGTGACAGGACAAGAGGGAATGGCCTCCCACTAAGAGAGGGCAAAGGTTAGGTGGGATATGGGGAAGAAATTCTTCCCTGTGAGGGTACTGAGACCCAGGCACAGGGTGCCCTGAGAAGCTGCAGCTGCCCCATCCTTGGAAGTGTCCAAAGCCAGGCTGGACAGGGCTTGGAGCAACCTGGGATAGTGGAAGGTGTCCCTGCCATGGCAAGGAGTGGCACTGGATGAACTTTGAGGTCCCTTCCAAACCAAGCTGTGCCCTGATTCCATGAGTACAAGGAGCAGCACACACACTCCTTACACACAAACCCCAGCGCAGTGCTTGACTCGGGGCCCCAAGGTTCAGATGAATTCAGGTCAAAGAGGAGAACATCAACCAGAAGGTAGCTCAGAGAAGACGGGTTTTGTGTTGTTTTGTTATTAAATGAGGAGGCCAAATAATTAAATGGCCTGGAAAGGATTGTACATTAAAAGTCACTCCAGCACTAAAAATCCAGCTCTGACAGCTCTGGGTGAAGCCCTTTAGGAGTTACCATGGCAGTTGATGCAGCGATTCGCCCACTCGCTCCTCAATAATGCTGGATTATTTTTTTTAATGCGCTTCCACCACAAATAAGCAAATGTTGCTAAAGGAAAAAGTCCGTTCTCCCACCATAACCCCCCATCCTTTATCCCTGCCACGAGCGCTCCGCTCGGGAGGAGACAGCAGGTAACAGGGAGCCAAGCCAAACACGCCGCGCTGAACTGCGCTCCCTCCCTCTCCAGGGAGAGAGGAAATTTAAGAAGCAGATTCAGGATTTCAGCATCCATTTCACTCTCCCTCCCCCTCCTGAACTCCCGGGCCCCAACCGGCGATTCAGATGCTCCGTCAGCTGAACGCTGTGCTCGCTTCCTCTCCCTGCCACCAGCTCAGCAACACACTCCACACAGACGAGGAAGCCAAGGATTTTTGGAACACATCTTCCCTCCTTTTAATTAAGCGCCCAGGTAGAGCGTTCGCCCTGTGAAGCAGCAGCCAGCGCAGCTGAGAGAGGCAAGTCGGAGCAAGAAGGGACCCAAACAAAGGAAAGCAAATACGGGCTGCAAGGGAGGAGCAGGATATGGCGGCATTGACCTGCCCAGCCATTCTTTTCGTAATCAAACCAAGGTTTAGAAACTCCTCTGGCCAAGGGGAAGGCTCAGAACACGCACAGCCACCTTCCTGGCACAGCGCTCATCCCAGCATCGGGCCAGGAATGAAAACCTCCCAAAGCCCAGCTCCAAGGCTGAGGAATGGCCTTCCCATCTGCTGGATAAACCCTGCTCCTTCCCCGGGGACCTCCCAGCTCCGGGGGCACCCCAGGACCAGGGGCTGCCGTAGGTCAGCCCCCACAGCTCTGAGTGGAGCGAGGCAGATGGGGAGAGGGAATAAGCAGCTTCCAGCACTAAGCCGGGGAAGGCAGGACTGAGCCTGTGTGCCCACATGCCAGGGGCACGGAATTCCCAGGACACGGGAGCGCAGCCGGAATGGGACCACACCAATGGCCAGTCTTCTCGCCTCAGCAACACATACTGATGGCTCCACAGAAATAATATTCCTCATTCTTTAGCCAGCAGAAATTATTTGTTACAATAAATACTTGCCCCGAAAGCCCAGAGGCTTTACTAACAAAGCTGGGTTCGCTCACAGGCTGCCAGGTTTGGGAACTGGTTTAATCAGCTGGGGAAGCTCAGGGAGCACGTTCTGGCTGCATGAGACATTCCCAGGGTGAAGAGCCGCTGTCGGCTGGTTCCCACAGTCCCCCCAGTTCCAACAGTCAAACAAATATTTTTTTTACTAGTAAGAGTGGCGAGGCCCTGGCACAGAGTGCCCAGAGAGATTGTGGACTCTGCATCCCTGCAAGTGTCCAAGGCCAGGTTGGACAGGGCTTGGAACAACCTGGGTTAGTGGAAGGAGTCCCTGCCCATGGCAGGTCCCTTCCAACCCAAACCATTCCGGGATTCAATGATTCTACAACCCAAAAGAACTCAAACTGGGACAGGTTTTGCCACAGTATGAACTGGGAGAAAACACTCATCAGTGTGGCCCTCGAAAGGGCCCATCCACAGAGATATCCATGTATCTGACAAGGGACAGCCTCCATGCCGGAGCGCATCTCCAGCCCGCGCCCTGGCGAGCAGCAAGCCAACAACTTTCAAGATGAATTAAGGGCACAGCGTCCATGGAGTTCCGCTGGTGGAAGGCAGCTTTGTTAAACTGAAATGAAAGCTAAACCTGGGCTCCGCTCAGCCCATTGTTCCCGGCCTCCTCTAATAGCTGTTGTCTCTCCTCCATCCCTCCCAGGCTCTGCACACGCTCAGCTGTGACTCTTTGTGCCTCCCTTTCCCTGCCTTCTGCTTCTGTTTGTCCTTTTGATCTCCAGTTCTCAGCTTGTGTTTTCTGCTGCGTCCCCATCCCCCCTCGCCTGATTTCCACTTTTATTAGGGTGCGAGGCAGCGCAGCTCCGAGGAGGAACAATGCGCCGGAGCTGAAAAGGCTTTGAAGCTGAATTGGGTTGTTTACCCAGAGATTCCCCAATCTCCTCCTGAAATAAAATAGTATCTTACCTCCACCACAGTGCTCGCTGCTTGGTTTCAGTTGGAAGCAATTATAAGCAGCTGATGGTGTGGTAAATGTGGTGGAGGAGCACACGAGTGTGATTGCTTAAAAAATAAATAAAAATGAAAATCAGACAACTGTACCTCCCCTCAAAGCCCAGTTTCTAGAAGAAATTATTCTGGAGTCCAGTTGTAAGGATTCTGCTGTTGTAAGGGCAGGCTAAAGCCTCAACCAGCTCCTAAAAGCCCCTAGGAGCCAGCACAGCCGTTTGGGTTTGATACAGCTGTGCCTTCCCTCAACACTGACCAGGAACACCAACCAGCTGCTTTTCCATCCGAGTTCCTCTAGCTCCAAAGTATCACTTCACATAACACACGCTCCTTTGAGTTTAAATGCTCAAACTCTTCACAGAACCACTGAGGTCGGAAAAAACCTTCAGGGTCAAGTCCAACCTGCGTCTGATCCCCACCCTGTCACCCACACCAGAGCACCGAGTGCCACATCCAGCCGTTCCTTGAACACCTCCAGCGATGGGGACTCCACCACCTCCTTTAAAGGTGAAGCAAGTGCCAAAGTCCCACCAGGCAGCTCCTGTCCCCACTATCTCATGCTGGTGTGAGCAGAGCAGGGAGGACCCCGAGCCTCAAAGGCACCACTCACATCCCAAAAGTCCCTCACAAGCTGCAGCAGCTTCCAAAGCCAATCGCGGGGGTTGGGTAATAATGTCTGTAAATCAGGAGGCAGGAGGGGAAATAAAAACCTAAATACCATGAGCTGGTTCGTCACCACCCAGACTCACACCCTGCCATGGCAGGATGAGCGTGGTGAGGGGCCCTGGGGTGCCTAATGCCATGGGCAGGGCTGAGAGCCTGGCACTGCCCACGGTAAAGAGCCAACAAGAAGCAAAACACCCCAAAAACGTCGTGGATTCCTGAGCTGGGTAAACCACCAGCAGCCAACTCCATCCCCAGGATGGCCAACACTACCTGGGCAGGGAGCACGTTAACCCAGGGGAAGGGGAGAGGCTGGAGCAGCCTGGAAGGTTTGCACCTCAAACCAGCCCTAACCATCAGACCTGAGCAGACAGAAAGAGAGTATTTCTGGAAGAAGAGTCCGCGAGCATCCCAGGATGAACAGGCCAGCAGGAGCTGCTCCCCACTCCCAGCACAGACTGCCACAGGCCCAACTCGAAGCTGAAACAAATTAAACCTCAGCAAAACCTCATGCAAAGGGTACAGTTATGTTTTCTCATTACAGACAGGTAAATCTTCAAGCTGACTAACCAGACAAAGAAAGCAAAAAACAGCTGAGGCTGAATTATGCTGCTCCGACTACAAGCTATGAACTCTGTTGTTGGGAATTCAGGATTTGCAGGCTATGGAGCAGGTTTGGGAGCTCTCTAATCAATGACTGAAATGAAAGATGATGTTTTCCATGATACACACAGGGAACAGAGATTAACTCTTTGCAGATCAGGTCTATTTCCTTACCATCACTACATTCTAAAGACTTTAAGGCAATACAGAGCATAGTTTTAAGCAAAGAACTTTTATTTTTATGGAATAAGATTCCATAAAAAAAAAAAATCTACCTGCAAACTATACAGCTGGACACAGCCTCCTCTGAAGAATATGGGAAATGAGGTGCCTAAAAGTTCCAGGCAGCCCAGCCCCGGCTTGGTTACTTTGGCCTCCTTTAGTTAAGGGGCAGTCAGAAAATCAAGCAAAATTCACATTATTCAAGTGCTTAAAAAAAAAAAAAAAAAAAAAAAAAAAAACTCACAGCTTACAATGAACATAGATCTTTGCCAAATTTTCACCAAAAAGCAGTCCTAAAAACCTGAAAAAACCTGTCGACACAGGGGTGGTTCTCACCCCAACTCACCCCCAGGAGTTCAGGGCTGAAGGCCCAGCAATGATCCAACATCACAATAATGACCTGTTTGGACTTTGCTCATACAATTGCAGTATTTGACCCAAATTCTTTTTTAAAAGGTGGAAAGCGGCCCTGTCCCTCCTCCAACACACACTGGTCTGGTCACAGAGACCCCTGGAACCCCCTGTACTGATCAGGTCTCGGACTCTCGGTCCCCCCAGCACCCAGAAATGCCAGATCCACCACACAAGACACAGAGCACTTCAGTTTGCACCTTGAAAAGGACAAGAAGATGAAATTCAGAACCCTTGTGTCCAGGGCACATTCCTTACTCCTCCCTATTCCTCCTCTGGCCCGGCTGTACCTCTGACTACTCCCGAGTTACACGTTCCCTGCACATTCTCATTTCTCCTCTGCTTTAAACAGGTTTTTATGACAAAAATACGATGATGGCACCAGAACAGACAGATTGGAGAAACAACAGGCTAGAGTTCCCAAATTCAAACACACAAACACACACTGTGCACGTATGTTATTTTCTAGCAGAGCAGTAACTCCACTAGGTATGTCACTGGCTGTTTTGAATTCCCCAAAAAGAAAACTAGGAGCTTCTCAGGAATTGTTTGAAAACAAAACTGTCGATAACTTGAAAATATTTGTCCAGTTACCACAACAAAAATACTTCTGGTTTAAACAGCAGCAAGGGGAGCTCCCAGTGAGGTTCACTGCCAGGATTCCAGGTCTGTTGGTGGCCTGGTGCTCAGGAGGTGTGGGGACAGCACAAGGAAGAGCTCAGCAGATCCTGAAGCTCCATTCGAGATGTTTCTCATGAGAAAGATTAGGAATTATGGGCTGCAAACAGAAGGAACATCTGCTGGGCAGCAGCAGCCATCCGGGCTCACCCACAGCGTGAGAAGGGAAATCCTCTGCGGACCTTCCATGGTGAGCAGAGCAAGCCCCACTAACGAGGTACTGCTGGTCACAGACTGACATCAAAGCAGAAAACACCCGCAGCAGGTTTTTTGGGTAAATGAGTCTTCCTGGCACGTGTGTGATGGCGGCTGAAACTCTGATCAGCAGACAAGGGGGTTAGTCAGGGTTTGGGGCAGGCTGGGAACAGAGCTCAGCCCATGTGGCCACATTGAGCCTGAGTACGGAACAGTTTTGCAACACCCTATGGAGCTCAAGTAATTTAATTTTTTAGACAATGATGTAAAACTTTCACTGTTCGTTGTCAGTCATGCAGGTGAACAGTTGCATGCACACCACTGAATTTTCAAGGCAATCTGCAAGGCTGCTTTGGTCTCTTGCTGTGTCTGTACAAAGAGAGCATTCCTGCCTGCACTTGGTATCTCCCTGTTTTCCAGAGCTTAAATGCTGAAAAAAGCAAGACTAAAAAAAGAAATCACGACACTGAACCAGTCAACTTTGTAAAACTGTTTCTAAACACCTACTCAGCCAAACCTGCGCAAGAGGGGAGCAAAACAGGAGCCGCACACTCAGCTGGGTGCTCACCTTTTCCCTGAACATCCAAAAGGCTCCCAGCAACCCCCTGGGCTGCAGGAGATGATTTCGGTTTCCCTCATGGATTGATTAAGCTGGGGCAACCCACGATTCCAGGCCCAGGGCCGGGTTTGCAGGGAGCCACCAGCACAAAGGCCCTTCCCAGAGGCCAGCGAGGGCAGGGGGAGCGGCCAGCGCAGCCGGCACAGCCATGTGTCCTCCAGCAGACCCTGTCTGGAGGGAGGGAGGGGGCTGGAGCCGCTCGATCCCCGCTCGGGGAAGCCAGATGCAAGGCCTGGCACTGACGCCAGCAGCAGAGCTATTTTTACCAACCAATGGATGCGGCGCCGGAGCAGGAGCTGGAAGTGGAGCTGCTGCTCCTCTCCCAGCTTGCCGCGCTCAGCCGGGCTGGAGGGATCCGGGCTGCTCTCGGGGCACAGCACAGAATTCAGGCACCGTTCACACAGCTCAAGGCTTTTCTGCACGCACCATCTCCAAGAGTGAGTTCCTCGTCGGAATCCACAGAAAAATCCATTAGCACAGAAAAGCCTGAATCTTCCAATCTGAATGATCATTCCTTCCTGCCATGGTGACACCCACCTGCACCCTAAGCCCTTCCCAAGGTCAGCTCCCTCCTTCTTAGACTAGTCAACAGCACACACCAAATCCCACGTGATAAAAGCAGCTAGACAATAAAAATTTAACTTGAGTGTATTCAGATTATTCCATGCAAGTCACTGGTTTTGACCAGGCTTTCAAAGGCTTCTCTCACTTCTGGAAGCTGAATGCCAGGAATACCTGCTGGAATTATCAGAGCAACACCAGCCTTCCTAGAGCTCTCTCCATTTTCTCAGGCTTCCTTCCTGGCTTCCTTCCAGTATTCCCATCTCTTACAGAAGATCCTGTTTTCCTTCATCGTCTGGGTTGTCTCCTCCTCTTCCTTCTCATTTCCACCCACTCATTTTTTTATCTTTCCCAATATTGTATTTGCTACATCCTCTCTCCCCGTGCCGCCCTGCAAACCACCCTCCAGAGCCGGGTATGAGATGTGCTGCACATCCTCGTGTCTGGGATAACACCCGGGTCAGGAGCTGTTTTCCCTCACCCACACTCTGACAGAGCACGTGGCTTCTCCCTGGACCATCTCCATGTCTGAGAAATTCCCCAGCCCAGCCCCGCAGCCACCCTATAGATCCACCGCTGCCCAGACCCAGGAAATGGAGTTTGCTGAGAGAAGCAGCACAAGCTTTTCCCTTTTCTCCTTCCCTTCCTCTAGCCTGGATCAAGAAAACCACACACAGAGGGGTCCTGACATCCTCCTCCACACCATTCCCACTGCAAGACCTCCAAGATCATCAAGTCCAACATTTGACCAAATTCTACTACACCTACTAAACCATTTCCCAAAGTGTCACATTTTTAGAACTCTTCCAGGGATGAAAGTGTGTTAAGAGTACAAGAGCAAACACAAACAAGAAAAAGTAACAGTCTCGTAACTTCCTGAGCCCTCACTGGTCTGGGCTCCCAAGGCCGGAGTCACCAGTGGGATGGAGCAGGACCAGGGTGTTGGCTCACCACAGAGCCGTGGAATGGTTTGAGTTGGACAGGACCTTCAAGTTCTAACCCTCTAACCCCTGCCATGGGCAAGGGCACCTTCCACCACACCAGGTTGCTCTAAGCCTTATCCAACCTGGCCTTGAACAATTCCATCTGGAAATTCTCTGTGGAAACTCCTTCCCTACACCCTTGCAGACACCCCTTGTCTCCCCAGAATTCCTCCCTTTGCTCCCTGCTGGCAGCTCTCCCTCATTCTCCCGGGTGCAGCAGCAGTTGGGAACCTGGAGTGCGCTCACTCACCTCCTGCCACCAGCGCAGCCAGGCCGCGGGATGGGAACGGAGCATCCCACAGGACGCGAATGGAGCATCCTGGCATGAGGCTCCCGCACCGCGTTCCAGGGGTTGGCAGCAGGGAATATGAGTGGCTGCTGTGCTGATGCTGCAGTTGCCGCTAATGAAATATTATAATATAGCCCTTAAAGTAACACCGTGCTGAGCACCGTAGGATTCACTTCCAGGGCTAGCAAAGAGCGTGGAAATGCTCCTCTCTCCCTTCTTTCCTAATGGAGAAGCCACCTGAACTCCGCTCCTGCCTTTACCCAGGACAAGTTAGAAATGTCAAGATCTCCCAAAACACGAAAAGTGTTAAATTTTACTGAAGTCTCAACTATTAGGATACAACTTATGAGAATCCTTGTGCTTTCCAAAGCTACAGATAATTCAGAAGAATCTGGACTTTAATTTTTCTATTACCTCCACTGAAATTTAGTCCCACATTGAATTAAAATTCTGGGCTGCATTTCTGTTTATCAGAATAAGAAAATTAGCACCATACTGTTGTGTCTTCTTTAAGATATACACACTCAACATGGAAAAAACATTGGATTCTCCTACAGTAAACCCTAAAGGCTAACATAAAGACCAGTCGCACGCCAGGTTTTGTGATATCCCCAGGCAGAAGAGAAGAACCCCACACAGAAAGCTACACCAGAAAAGAAACATGGAAAAAGAACCAAGTTATTTCTGCAAAAGTGACCAGGAAGTTCCTTGGCTCCAACAGGGATCTTGATGCTCCATCTGTATGGGATCAGCTCTATCCAAACCTGCGGCCGATCCCAGGGCGGCAGCTCACCAGCAGAGCCTTCAGAGCCCTCAAAAAGCTCTTCTTCCCCTGTGTTCTCTTCACCCCCATTTGCCCCCCTTTATATTTAACCCAGATAAGGGAAATGTGAGTGACAAGCAGGCGCTGCTGCCGCTGGAGCAGGATCGCTCTCCCGCCTGTGTGAGACGCCGCTCTGGAAGCGATTTGTCTTCCCGTCTCATTTCACATGGGAAGCCCATCCGCCAGCGGGGCCGTGCCCCCCAGCCGGCCCCTCCCTCCGGGAGCCCGGCACACAAGGGGACATTGTCCCCCCTGAATGACAAACAGTTTTGTGACGCCGAGGCTGGAAAGCGCATCAGACAGGTGCAGGGAAGCTTGGAAAATCGGTGCGTACGCGGCGCCGCGATTTGGGGACAAGTTAATTCCTAGGGAGAATACACACAGAATGCCAACAATAGGCTGGGAGGAAGCGAGTGGGCTGGGGGCGGCGGGGGGATCTCCATGCTCTGCTCCTCTTTCCCAGTTCTTCAACCACACGCACGGGGCTCTAGCTCCAGCAGGATGGATCGGTTTTCCTGGCAGACCTGGGTTTATGAAGCTGAAACCATGGCTCAGCCAAGGAACAGGGACACACAGGCACAGCTTCCAAACTCTGAGCTCATCTCAAAGAAGCAACTTCACTGCCAGGATAAAGTATGGAAAGCATTTGTAGGGAAGGTGGGGAAAAAAAAAAAAATCGCTTCACCCGAAGGCAGAGCAGCCTCGCGCTGCCGGTGTGTTCACAACACAACACTGGCTCTTCTCGGTGATGCGCAGTGACAGGCAGAGGAACAACGGCCATAAACTAAACCACAAGAAGTTCCACCTCAACATGAGGAAGAGCTTCTTCCCATGCAGGGTGGCAGAGCCCTGGAACAGCTGCCCAGGGAGGGCATGGGGGTCTCCCTCTCTGGAGACATTCCAAACCCACCCGGACATGTTCCTCTGTCACCTGCTCCAGGTGCCCCTGCTGGATGATCTCCAGAGGCCCCTTCCAACCCTAAATATTTGGTGATTCCTGTCATGGCATCTCCAGGAGCTCCAACTGCATTTGATCCATTTTCCCTATATAACAGATGCTTCTGTGCTTTAAAAAAGCATAGAAGACAAAGCCCAGGTAAGTGCCAGCACGTGTCTCCGCAGGAACCATACCCAGCCAGCTCCAGACAGGTGACCCCATCAAGACACACCGGAAACCAGGAGGAGCTGGCATCACACCACCAACTTATTCAATTATCTTAAGGTTTTTAGTTGTGTTTTTAAATAGGCACCAAGTGGCTCACTCAACAGAAAGCACAGAGCCAAGACCTTGAAAACCACAGCTAGTGTATACTAACTGCACCACCTTCAAAGACCACTTTCAATCAACTTTTGAGTCCTTACCACACCCAAGGTTTCACCCAAAAGCACCACCACATCCAGTGATTCCACCCTCTTCAGCAACCTGCCACACTTGCACATCAGAGCAGGGAACTAATTCAGCTGGAAACAAATACAGCCAGAAAAAAAAAAAATGTCCTTTTTAAAAATAAAAATAAAATTTGCTGTCTCTAATCCAGTTCTGACAGGCCCACAAGTGGCTGTGCCGGCACAATGGATGGGAAGCATTTAAGCCTGCACTGCAGCAGAAGGAGCTGACATGAAATATCATTTTTAATGGGTTTACAGAAAACCAAGACTAGTAACAGAAATTACAACACACAGAAAAGGTCTTAATTCCCTCCACCCCAATAAATATATTTCTGTATTCAACATTTAAGCAGGAAGCAGATCAAAAACCAGACTCAAATGAGGTGTTTTTCATGAAAGCCATATGGGAAAGCCGCTGTTGGATCCCTGCAGCCACCCCCACCGGCCTCGCTGCTGCCCAGGACCACAAAGTTGTTGGAGCAGCTGCACTGGCTCAGGGAGCAGAGCCGTGCCGGGCTCCAGCTGCGCTGCCAGGATGAGGGAGATCCGCCCGACTGGGAAGGACCGTGATCCACCCAGGCTGTTACTCAGCCCTCGGCACCGCACGCAACGCTCCGGTGGGTACAACTGACATTCAAATCACCGTAAAGCTGCTCTGCCTTGACAAAAAAATGCTTTAAAAATGCATCACTATTGCCAGATGTGAAAAATTCCTCCGGTCTGGTTTCCTGGAGAGATCAGGAAGGGAGGCTGTGACCGCTTTGCCCCACGTGTGTCTGGGTCGCTCCTGCTCAGCTTCGAGCGTTACCTCTCCACAGGGAATGCACCTCTGCTCTCCCAGACAAGGTGCCCCAAACCCGTGGAGTGAAACGGAATCACATCCGCATGAGGAAAAGCCCCTGGCAGGACCCCGGGATCGGGAGCGGTTTGTGCCGTGCCGGTGCAGCCAATGTGCTCCAGCACCGCGCAGAGCTGGCAGCCAGCCCTCCTCATGTGCCTTTCCTGGAGCCTCTTCCAGCTCCTCTTCAGGGGAGCCTGCCGGGATCGAGCCTTCCCAGCCAGGAGAGCTCTGGCAGCCGCCTCCTCCCCAGCACTTCCCAGAGAGCAGCCCTGAGCCTGGGGATTCAGTGACCACCCCACATACCTGGGGGGTTCCAGTGGGGTAAAGGTACGTCAGACACCACCAGGGCTCCCACTTCATCTGCAACTGAGGACTTGACCCAAATCCCGTCCATGTGACACCATCTGAAGGATCCCACCACGTCAGACACACCTGCCCCACTGTGCCTCGGCTCCCTGAAGCTAGAGGTGTCCCACTACGCTCCCTAAGGAACTTTTCCACAACACAGGATGATATTCCTCAAGCAACTTTTCTAAAATCCATATTTGTATTCCCGGAGCAGCTTTTTCATGACACCTCTGCAATGTCTGGTGACCAGTTTGGATTTCTACACGATTTTCACAGCTATAATGATGTATCCTTTACAGATAACTCCACAGAAAGTTGTCTTAACGTGTTGTTTCCTTTGGAGCTGTTTGGTTCCTTGTCTCTCCCAGCATTCAGCCTGAGGAACCAAGTGGTTTGGGGACGTTTCATTAATACAATCACGGAATGATTTGGGTCAAAAGGGACCTTAAAGCTCATCCAGACCCACTCCCTCTCATGGGCAGCGACACCTCCCACTATCTCAGGTTGCTCCAAGACCTGTCCAACCTGACCTTCGACACTTCCAGGGATCCAGGAGCAGCCACAGCTTCTCTGGCCGCCCTGTGCCAGGGCCTCAGCACCCTCACAGAGAACAATTCCTTCCCAATATTCAGCTCCTAAGTTTGCCCCCATTACTAAACACCGAAGCACTTTTTGGCCACAGCAGAGCGAAGATGATGCCCACCAAGCTGCGCTGCTGTGGTGAGTGATCCGCACTCAGGGCTGGAAGATGCACCACAACAAGGTGAGGAAACAGAGCAGGTCTTAAAAATAACTAGAAGTCAAAGCTCATTATCACAAATTTTCCCCATCCCTCCTCTCAGCAGCTGGAATTTACCCCCCACAGCTGCCTGGGGGCTTCATGAAGGACAAAACTGGAACCCACCACCCTAGAAGACACAGAAGCTGCCTCCCAGAATTAAAGCACTTGCTATTAAACCACAAGCACATAACGCTCCCCCACCCATAAGAAAATGTACAGTGGATTTTTCCTGGTGTTACTTCCAAAGACCAGACAGGTCAGGAAGAGCCATCAGCAGAATTCACTCTTTTTCTAAAAGGAACAGTGAGCTCTGCCCGTCTCTGCTGCCACCCTCCTCGCTGGGCGTGTGCAGAGTATCTTTGGGCTAAAACACTGCTTTCATGTGTAAAATTTAACCACATTTACACCTTAAATACCATCTTTAGAAGCATCCAGACCAACCAGCTCCTTAGCGCTCCCTCCCAGGAAGGTGGGACACCGGAACTGGTCGGGCTGGTTGCTATATAAAGTCTCAAGCGTGCTGGGTTCTAGTTTTCATTAAAGATTAAGTCAGGTTCTGCTGAGGCTTAGGAAAAATACTGGAAGTCACCAGTCCTAATGATTCCTCAGGCTGTCAGTAGGAACTGAGTATTTTTCCTAGCATGGGACTAATGGATACAGAAATTCCCAGTCTGACAACTCCCATGGGACACAATAACAGCAGCATTTTGCACAGGGAACACACCTCCAGCTGCTTCCCCAAAGATGTTCCAACAGCCCCCGCGGGACATGCGGGCAGGAGCTTTGCAAAGCGCCAAAGACACTTCCAAAGGCAGCTCCCCATCCTCCCTGCAGTTTTTGGAGAATTCAACAAGGAGGGTGGATGCAGAGTCAGGCTGGGGAGTTATCCAAAGTCTTGGATCAAACACCAATAAATGCCCGGTTAGGAAGGAGCAGGCAAAGGTTGGAGCTCATGGAATCATGGAATGCTTTGGGTGGCAATGGATGTTAAAGCTCATCCAGTCCCATCCCCCGCCACGGACAGGGACATCTTCCACTACCCCAGGTACCTCCAAGCCCTGTCCAACCCGGCCTTAGAGTTCTGGCGTTTGGAGCTCAGCTCAAGGCACTCCAGCCTCTCTATGGAGGGGACAACTCCCAACATTCACCTTCCAGAGCTCCTTCCCACCCCTCAACTACATCCTCTCCCACAGGACTTTGTTCTGAAATGGAACAACTTCCTTGTTTTTCAGCTCCCAGGAGGTTTCCCGGTGACACACAGCTCCTGGTGAGACTCAGACTGAAGATTATTTTGTGCAGAACCAGCTGACATTTGGAAAAGTTTAAATATCAAAATTTCCTCCTCTGTAAAAACTGAAAATAATACATACAGAACACATGACATATCGCTGGCATTTCACAGCTTGACTCAATCTCCAGTTCGCAGGCACGCTCTTCAAACCCTCTTTAATTTAAAAAGATGCATCTAGACTCAAAAAATATGGGAAGTGCCCATTGCTTCCACATTGGAGTTGTATTAATACCTTCTGTGCTGAGATCTGAAGTCTGTCCTCCTTGGCAAATAATGCTGAGCTTAAAGGCACTTCTAAAATCATTTTACATCAATTAAAATACGCTAAATATATTATTTGTAGACATCACTAATGCTACTTTTCCTGCCTGTACGAAAATACAATGGTGTTTAATTCATAAACTCATCTCAGCATCAAATACTGAGATTCTCTGACCAGATCAGGAGTTGAAGATCCTAATGCAACAAGGCCTCTGTGCTGTCCAGTTTTTGACAGATTTTAAATCTCACAAGCATTTGTTTTTTAAATTCTGATTTAGTATATATTCCATAGCAACTACTGAAAAAACCCACCACAGGAGTTGATTATGTCAGTGAAGTCAAACATTTGCTTTTGAAAGGAACATCCCTAATTACAATCACTGGTTTATGTAGTCCAAATTTTACTATATTTCATTTATTATTTGTTGCTGTACCACTTTCTTAATATGCATCTGCTAAGGAAGAAACATTCTGCTTCTAATGCTTCTAATTACCAATATTTTTTTTAAGATTATTTTTTAAGTTAAATACTTAATTGATTTGAAAAGAAATTATTCTAGAGGTGCCTCAAGTAAAAAATTGTTTAACATGTGTTTTACTGCCTTTCCAAACTCTTTTTATGGTCCTGGAGCCTGGCCACATTTGTGGAAAAAATGCAATGCTTCAGCTTCAATTTGTCTGTAACTTCAGTGGGATGTTGCAAAACTCTTTAGGAGAGAACACAGCCAGACTTTCAGCCAGTTTTTCAATTAATATTTGGAAAAAATCACTTTTAACAGCCACAGAACTCAACTTCCATCATGCCAATCTCCCGCCTGAAATCACTTCCCACTGACAAGGTTTCTTTCCACACCTTTCCCTGATGCCAGTTTGGGGTTCAGGTGATGATCCATAGCACACACAGCAGGAACATCCCAAAGGGATGAAGGACAGGGACCAGCAGACAGTGGCACCCAAGGCCATGCCCCAATTTTAGAGTCTGACTTCTGGCCTGCATAAACCACTCCTCTTGTTTTTTTAACACAACCCACCTGCACCCCCACCCTCCGCAGCCACATCAAATCCAAGCAGATCCCACCACCATCCATGAGGAAAAGTGCATGGTTTCCATTAAAAGAACAGCTCTTACTGGCTGTGTGTGCACCCTTCTGACTCCAGCTGCAGCTTCCTGCTCCCCACTGAGCTGGGTGCTCTCCCACCACTAAAAAGGACACTAATACTCGGAGTAAGGACTTGGTGAGGGCTGTTTTTAGGAGACAGAGATGGAAAGGGCACAGGGAACGCAGGAGGAACATCGGGAATGAGAAAAGGACGCATTCAACGTGAGATTCGCAGATGTGCGGAACTCGAGGACAAGCTGGGCAGAGGCTGCTCAGACCAATGTGCAGCACTTCCCCGAGCACTGCTCCGGTATTTTTAGCCTGGTTTCCTGAGGAAATGAGGCCCACAGCTGCAGAGAGCCCCCCGCTCCCCGGCACAGCCTGGAGGAAGAGAAGGGCTCAGGCAGCTGAGCAGGAGACACTGGTCCCTGCGGGAAGGTGAGCGCCCGGTCACTGCCCGGCCTCCCCAGCCCGGGGCTGAGCATGTCCTGCCAAAGCCAGGAGGGCTTTGGGAGTAGGGAAGGAGAAGCACTGCAAGGGGGACTCCATTTTACACAACAATCCTTGTGCTTGTGCTGGAACCAAGGCACCCAAATCCCTGTGGGATGAACTGACAGAAGGCTGGAGAGGGCTTGGAGCAAGTGGAAGGTGTCTCTGCCCACAGCAGGGGGTGGAACTGGAGTATCTTCAAAGTCTCTTTCAAACAAAACCATTCCATGATTCTACAAACTGCTCAACCAGATACATTCCCTATGCTGAGACCGTTTCTCCAGCTTCTCACTACCCCCCATGCAGAAGCTTCTGTGTCTCCACACCCTGGGGACACCAGTACAGGCTCTGGGTGAAGAGACACCCACCCTGAGGCCCCATTTGCTCAGGTGTGGTGCCACCAGACCTGCAGCAGTGGGTGGCCATGGGCTCTTCTGCCCCATCACCACCATCCCTGGGGCCACCACAGCTGCAGACGGTCACAAGTGATTTACTGTCACTTTAAAGCTCACTGCAATCCCAAGTCAGCAGGCCAGGCCTAAAATGTGCTATGTCAGTGGTTTCTGTATAATAACGGCACATCACTTCCTTGGGGAACTGTAAAAACCGACTCGCTCTCTACACTGAACCCTAAAAGCAAGAAATCACCACACACAGCAAGATCTCAGATAGCTCATCACTATGGAACAGTAAATGGGAGAAAAATTCAAGGAAAGAACAGACAAAGAAATGGATCAGGAGAGTCTCTGAGCCAGAGACCCAAAGGGTCACCTTTGCCAGAGCTCAGACATGGTATTTGAGGAAAAAAACATTTTGTAATGTGGTTATGCTTCAAAGCAGTGAAATGTTATTTAAAAACAATAAAACACAGACTAGGAAGAAAATGTAAGGTGAGACTGAAGGTTTTGGAAACGCAGTTCAATTCAATTAAAATAATAAGCTTTTAAATGCCAAAATCAGATGCAAAATTAAGTGGACAAAGCCATAAAGGACAAACTAACCATCCAACATAGAAAACCCTGGAAAACAGGAAGAACACTGTGCTACGTTAAACTTCCAGAGCTTTCTGTGAGAAGGAGGAATTGCCGTTATCAGCCCAAGGAAGAGATGAGAAACTCGTCCCCAGCTTGGGAGGGGAAGGGGGACGGTATCTGGATATGACTTCAGCACGCTCCTGGTTGGGAGCTGATAGAGAACTGGCCTTGGCAAAGGGAAATTCCGTTACCCAGCACGAGGGAAGGGCTGGGGAGCCCGGCTGGGTATCTGTGCTCGAATAAAACCAGTCGTTACCCCGATAGAAAATCACTCAAGGAATGGACACCACTGCCACTATCACCCCAGCAGCACCAAACCGACAGGCAGAGCCCCAACAGCCCGAAACGGGGCCAGGCTGGGCTTGCAGCAACCCCCAAAAATACTTGGAAAGCGAATCCAAAATATAAGGCAGGGCACACATCCTGTTTTTCTGGAGCTATACAGTTTCTCAAGTGTTATAAAAATGATTTGCCACTGAGCGAGCCAAATGTATTGGAAAGATAGAAGCGGCGCCTGGGGTGGAAAGAAGGTGTTTTTAGCACACTCGGGCCAATTAAGATCTCGAAGGTTTCCAAGCACTCCCCTCCTCTTAACCCAACAGAAGGAAACTGAGTTTAGCAACTTATTTAGGGTTTCATTTGCTAATTTGCAAAAACAAGGAGAAATCTTCCCCTGCTCTCCAGCATCTTGTTGGGGAAGCTCCTGCCAACACGCAAGCTTCGCTGCCAACAGCTCAACCCGGCGTGACCCAAAGTTCTCCCGGCGGTGCCGGCGCGCGGCTGCGGGAACGCGGGGAGGGAGCGGGCCCGTGCTGCTGCAGAGACAGCCCAAGGGGGTTATCAGAACCCTGGCATCACAGCTGCTGCGAAGTGAACCCAATAAAAAAAAACCACCATGCTCTGAGCCAAGTTTAAACCAATAAGCCAAGTTTAAACCAGTCAAGGCTCAGGTAACGGAACAGCGACCGCGTGGTTCACGCTCGAAAGAAGAGAGCTGCTCATGTGCTGCGCTGCTACAGCCAATGAAGCCTTTGAGAAAGCAAAGTTTTCCTCTTTCCCCTCCACACAACTCAAAATGCTACTTTGAGATGACTGTTCTCAGTTTTACACTGATGAGAGCTAGGTCAGAGCCAGCCTTGGAAAGTTTTACTCAGCAGCAGCTTTAGAAACCATAAATTATCTTTAGACTAAGTTTACACACTCCCCCCACAGTGTCACTGCCAGCTCCTGTTCTCAAGGCTCCTCTTCAGACACCACAAAAACTCTCCAAAGCCCAGCACAACCTTCACCCAGGCACAGCAGGGCTGAGAGATAATTCCAAAAATCACCCTTGCTAAGACAAGCACCAGACTACGGCTGAATTCAAGACTAAACTTCAGCATTTTCAACCCCTGGCAGGACCAAAGCTACGAAACCTGGAGGGGAGCACAAATATCTTGAGCTGCATCACTAGGAGCTTCACGTCTATTGGGATATGGAAAAAAAAAAAAAAATCAAGCACAAATCAAGCAAAGCTAGCTATTTGTGGGCTAAACCTGGGAAGTTTAAAGCTAAGGTGACTTCTTTTTAAAAACTTCATTTTGAACTGTTTTTGAACAAATCTAAAGCCAGAAAAGGTAATCAAAAGTGTTTTATTAGCTATGGGATTTCTTTCCTCTCCTCAGTTCTATAGCAGAGACTTGACAGAAATTTCAGCTCCCAAGAATTTTAGTTACAAAACTTGGGAAGAAAAACAGCAGACCCATTCCCCTGGAATGACCGAGTCCACACTGGGATGTGTTTGTGGAACACTGAGCACTAATCCAGGCCTGCAGCTTCACACCCTCATTGTCACAGAACAGACTGGGGTACTGGTCAAAAAGGAAAGCAACAGGAGAAACACGACCAATTTAAAAGGATAAAGTCTGAGGATAAAGGAAGAATCCCCAAATTTTCACCGACTTAAACCAAGGGAACTGAGGCGCTGCTTTGGACAATCCTCCCCAGCACTCACCGATAGCAATTCTTTGTGCCGTGGAGGCAAATCTACCAAACCCAAACTTTCTGGGACGGGCAGTCCCAGCGCCGATGGATCGGGTCTCACACTGAGGTGCCCACACAGGTTGGCTGTGGCATTGAGGACGAGCCCGTCTGCATGGGCAGCAGGGATGTCCCTTCCTGATGCCACTGGCGTGCTCGAGGAGAGCCGAGGATGGATCACGAGCCACAGCTGCCTCTGCTTCCGAGAGCACGGAACACGGGAACATGGGCATGGCTGGCTCCAACGAGTTTTAGGCGGTGTCTCAAGCACAGCAGCATTCGGGGACAATTCCAGCAGCAAGGCAGATGTTTGACTCAGGAGCTGTCAGTCATGGGCTAAAGCGAGAACATCTGCCACTCTCCTCTCCAAGTGAGCTACTCATGGCAAGAAAATTCTGCACAGAAACCAAAAATCTCAAATAATTTCTCCAGGGCCATGGTGGAATAACACTGACACAGTCCAGGGTGTGGAGGTTTTGGGGACAGCTGGAGAGAAGAGGTGAGTGGCACCCGTGAGGGCTCCAGGAACACTTACAGGTACTGCCACTGCCCCGATGTTCAACCCTGAGTCAACAGGACAGCCTGGGGTGTATTTATTTAAGCTGAACACAAACCCTCAAATGATGTCGGGATCAGAAATTAATGTAAGGTAAGGAAAAATCTTCCAGACAGGGATTAGCTGAAAAACCCCTGCTGGGAACTGGAGTGAGTGCCAAATTGTGACAGGAAAGATTAATACTTCCAGAGGCATTACCACTACAAAACATCTGAGGGAAGAATGTTTTTCTAGAATGTTTCCTCCTTCAGAGCGAGGGTCCTTACCTGCCACTGCCTAGAAAAACTCCTGCCCAGGTATTTTTAATGCACATTCCAGCACAGGGCAGTGGATTTCTCCTATGCCATATACCGCTGCTAGGCATAAAATTAAGATATCCTAGAGATAATTTCCAGAATGTTCCAGAAGTTTCTCTAACTGGTCTCTGTACACTGATGATACCTTCATTGCTCAACTTCCAAGCTCTAACAAATCCCCTTCAGGCAGGAGTTTCAGCAAACACCGAGTAGGATCTGTAAACTTTATTATCAAAGGAAAATGTCTGAAAAAACAAAGCTCTCAGAACATTCTTTCTGCCCACTGTCAGAAAATTCAAGGCCTTGGCCACATCCCGTGTTCTCATTTTCTTGCACACTCTTTCATATCTGAGTTTGGCACTGCCCCTACAAGGGCTTTGACTGGAGATCTGTCCACACATTCCAGCAATAAATGACACTAACTGGAGTCATTCTTTAAAATATCTGTCAAATATAGTTCTTTCAGTGTTTCGATTCTCACTGACTTGCCCCCACAGAGCTGGGATGAAGTCATAAATTACATGTTCTGCCACTCAATTTTCCCTGATTGTTTGGTAGAACTTCTCCACTAATACCCAGTGATCACCAGCCACCTCGTGGCTTAAGTGGTTTCCAGTCATGAAAGATTTATCCAGTGTGACTTCCAGTCAATCATGGAGACACTGAAATGACTATCAGACTCTCTCCTCGAGACCACAGACAAGCAGACAGACTCCAGAGAGGAGGGAAGGCAGATCGAAGTGCTGACTCCAGACACCCAAAACTCACAGAGAAGATCCAACAGCTGCATATGAAAAACATCTCTGAGGAATGGACACCCTCCACTATCCCAGGTTGCTTCAAGCCCCATCCAACCTGGCCTTGGACACTTTGGTGATTGGACAGACACAGCTGCTCCAGGCAACCTGTGCCTCCCCACCCTACAGTCAAGAATGTCTTCCCAATACTCCACCCAAATTCATCTTCCTTCAGCATAAAACCATTTCCCCTTGTCCTGTCAGTGTTTGCACACTCTGTCCCCTGCTCATGTGTATCACCCAGATTAGAATTCCCTAAAACACAGCAGCTACGACTCCAAGAGCTGACTGGGATGGAATGGATGGCTGACAGCAAATACCACCTGCAATCTGAGAGCACAGGAGGCAACACCAAGGAGGTGACAGAGCAGGTGACACCAGTGCCAACTGGACAAGGCAGGGCAGTGTTCCCACACTTGCACAACTCTGCTGCCCAGAGC
This sequence comes from Dasyornis broadbenti, assembly GCA_013397935.1. Classification (NCBI taxonomy): domain Eukaryota; kingdom Metazoa; phylum Chordata; class Aves; order Passeriformes; family Dasyornithidae; genus Dasyornis; species Dasyornis broadbenti. The sequence goes on from VZRN01006223.1 coordinate 328,323, forward strand.
TGTTTAACTGCAGTGTAACACAGCAGCTTCCCAGAGCCCACGAGTGAGGACCACAGGAGAGCCAGGGGGAATTAACTGCTCCAGAACGAAAACTACAAGAGTAAGCACAATTTATTTTGCCACATTCTAAAAGTGAAATAAGAAAACATTTAAACACTACAGCTTATTTAGATAATACACACTGGAAGACATCTTTTACCGCTGGCAGCTTGAAAGAAAAGAACATAATTACAATTCCAAGCATGAAATGAGCTCTCTTCCACACATGCCTGAACCAAGCCTGACTGTTTCACCAGCTGTAGTGAATCAAAGCCGGCAGAATTCAACAGAAAGGCCCGAGAAGCAGCAGCTCTCAATGCCTTTAACCTGTAATTGAATGGCACCTGGATCCGGCAGGGCTGCCGAGGCTTTAGCAGTTGCAGATGTGCAGCTGATGTGGTGCAGGAGCATTTGATCTCCATGGAATGTGGGACCCCAAACAATGCATCTGTGTGCTGGCCCACCACACGGCCGGGTGTGGGCCCACAGGACACATAAAAGCCAACATTATACTGCAAGGGAAAAGCAAAAAGCCCCAGCGTGAGCTTGACTGTTGTTTAACTAAGAGAAAAACAATAGCAGCTTTGGTGGAAGCGTGTGCCAGAATGACCAGTGGCCACTTCCAGAGACATTCTTTGTTCAAGTGCTTCCACACTCCCTCGCTCGTTGGCACCCAAAGTCACAAAGGTACTGAGGGGGCTGCTAAAGCCAAACCCTCATCGACATCTGCACCTCCTGCTCCTCACGTAAACTGCTCAAACAGCTCCAAACTGGAGTTCTGGGCATCATGTCCACAGTGAATCAAGTCTGGAGTCTGCCCATTTGGGAAGCACCAGTGTGACACAGTAGCCACTCGTCACAAACCCCATCACTTCCACATCTTCCCTCATAGGCTGCAAATCCTCGCCCTGTACCAGGACAAAGCATCCCAGTTACGACCCCTCTCCTGCAAAGCCAAGCTGAACTTCACACACAGCCCTGGGAAAGCCCCCAGGCTGGGGCCCTGTGGCCCGGGAGGGGCCGAGCTCCTGCTCCACAGCTTCCCAGGAGCAGCCGGAATCTCTGGCTTGGCCGCTGGCACCACACGAACACTGTGACACAGGCGTCCCTCCAGCCAGAGCAGTGACATCAAACAGAGCTGAACAACAGCATAAAAACAAACATGAACATTGCTGGACTGAGAGAACTCCAAGCTTGAGCTGCGCTCGAAGAGAGCTTTCCACAAGAACTGGACTCTTCTGAGAGGATGAACTGGGAGAGCTGCTGCCAGGGTTTCTGCTGGGGAATGAGGGGAAGCCCACCCTGGGAGGTTTATGAAGTTATCCTGACCTCCAGAATCACCCTTCGCAGGTACAAAAGCATGAGCACTGCTCTCGGAGAAGTATTCCTAACATGTCCAAGAAAAAGACAGGCCCTCACTCTCCTGCTGAAAGAAGTGGACAATTTCCCTTCCAGTCCGCACAGATAATTCCATAGGACGCAGGCAGCATCACAGCGATGGGTGTAGCCTTCTGCTGGCTGCTTACAAGGTAAAAGAAGCTATTCAATTTTTAAAAAGATAGATTTAGGTCACTTTTCTATCACTTCGGCTGAATTAAAATGCAATATTGAAATTACAGTCATTTCCATGTGCAACTTTAGCTACTCCATTAAGCTTCATATAAAAAGTTTAAAAATAGGAATGGCTACAATAAAGTAAATATCAGCAAATCTGACATAAAACCCACCAAAATTATGAGTATCTATATAAAATCACACAAATGTTAGTGCATGTTATATATTTGTGCAAAATTACTTATTCTGCCTGAAATCATCCCTGCTACAGAGATCTTTCCTTCCCCATTTTTCAACCCCAAAAGGATTACCATTTCTTTCCAGACAAGAATTTCTGCCAACATTCTGGAGGGCTGAAGTCCAAACCACACATAGTTCAACAACAGCAGAGTTGAACAAAAAGGAGAACTGGAGCTTTTTTTATTTTAATTATACCTTGTGAAAGTATGGCTGAGCAGGGGGAAAAAGTAGTCCAAGTCATTGATCAATTCCAGAGTAATGAAGAAGGTTCATGGCACACTGCAATATATAATTTACTAAGTTCATCGGATTTATCACCAGCTTTTAATGGCTAAACTGGAGGTGGCTCTCCAGGAAAGCTCCCACCACTTGAATTCTCGCACTGAAACGGCTGAGAGTCCCCACATTATTAATTTTACAGGCAAGGGTTTCATAACTGGGTCAAAGCAGGGGGATGACGGTATAAATTCTTCCTCACCCAGCAGAAAAAGCCAGGATCAAGCTCCTTTCCCAGGGATCCCCAAGGTTTTAACAGGGACAAAAATTCCAACTTTGCAAAATTGCAAAATCCAGCCTCTTTCAACACCTTTTAATTGAAGCTGTGCCAGGAGCGTGTCTGGAATTCTGAACCCACTTTCTCCTGAGCTGGAGCACAGCTCTGCGCTGGCTATCAGGAACGGGAGGTTTTCAGGAATAAAAACACCTAAATCTGCATCAAGAGCTAAAGCCATGAAGAATCCCAGGAGAAAAAAGACTGAAAAAGAGTAATTGGGAACTAGGGCTACTCCAAGGTACCTGATGGATCCTTAATGCTGAACATTCTGAAGTTAAAGCCATGAACACTTATGGTTTTAACACAAACTGTCTCACTCCTTTGCCCAGGACACTCTGTCCTCCTTGTTTATATCCGAGAGTTGTTCCAAAGAAATGTATTAAGGACTAGAAAAAAATAAGAGTCCAGGACTTTCTTCATTCCTCAGAGCTACTGTAAATTAAATATTAATATAGAAACTATTTCTGTGAGCAAAGGAAGCTCAGCACAGGGATATTTTTTTTTTTACCTGATGTTTCACTCACAAAAATATTCACTTTAAACTGACACCTGACCTTAAAGCCACCACATCCTCTGGGGTAGGAGCATTAGTGGCAGCACAGGATTCCAAAATAAGCTGAGTAGCTGCTGAAAGCCATACAATTTGTATGGTGACAGCACAGAAAATCACTATATTAGAGGGTAATTTTAACACTTTATTATAACTATTTAATTCAGCATTACAAAGGGGTCATTCTCAGCCTAGGGCAGTGTCCTGGAGGTATCCAAAATACAGACAGAAGCACCAGAAGGCACCACCCAGAGGTGATCAAACCCACAGTTCATCCCTTCACTGGCAGCTCTTGGAGTGTAAACCAAAGTTGAGTTTTTTTGTTCACAGCATTTTGCTCCAGAGCCCAGGGGTGCTTGGGAATGAGATATTGAGGAATAACTCTGGTTGGGCCAAGAACATATCCCTGGAATTCCATGCTGTTGTTATGCCCAGCTCACTGCTCCAGTTATCCGTCCTGAAGATCTCATTAAACCTCTGGCTCATCATGGCCTGGACTCACACAGGAACGGCTCTGAGCCTGGTGCCATTTCACAAGGGTGGAAAAAAAAGTGAAGCAGCAGCTCTGGAGGCTCCTGTGGGCAGAAATATGCTCACCCACATTCCTCTGATGAAGTCATGGAATGGTTTGGGTGGGAAGGGACCTTAAAGCTCATCTCATCCCAACCCCTGCCATGGCAGGGACACCTTCCACTGTCCCAGGCTGCTCCAAGCCCCATCCAACCTGGCCATGGACACTGCCAGGGATCCAGGGGCAGCCACAGCTGCTCTGGGCACCCTGTGCCAGGGCCTCCCCACCCTCACAGAGAACAATTCCTTCCCAATATCCCATCTACCCCTGCCCTCTGCCAGTGGGAAGCCATTCCCTGTGTCCTGCCCCTCCATCCCTTGTCGCTGGTCCCTCTCCAGCTCTCCTGGAGCCCCTTTAGGCCCTGCCAGGGGCTCTGAGCTCTCCCTGGAGCCTTCTCTTGTCCAGGTGAACACCCCCAGCTCTCCCAGCCTGGCCCAAGAGCAGAGGGATTCCAGCCCTCGGAGCATCTCCGTGGCCTCCTCTGGACTGGCTGCACTCGGGCAGGTCCAAAGCACCACTCGGACACAAACCTCTCCTGGGGTCCAAGCCCCACACTCCCTGCAGCCCACGGGTACCAGCCCCAAGGACAGTCTCTGGCTCCACGAAACACAAACTGCACTTCAACTGGAATTGTGGATGACCTTCAAGTAGGGGACATTTAAAAATACATCTGCATGTGCACATAGAGCTGTGGGTGTTTTAAATGCTTTCCTACCTCAGCAAGCTTGAGGTCAAGGGAATGGGGGAAGTTTCTCTACTTTATATACTCAAGGGTTTGGCTAAATTCATGTATTCAAGTTCCCCTTATAGCACTAAATAACCAAACACTTCAAGGAGAAAGAGAGGAGAATTTAGCAAAGGAAGGAGAATTCAGCTGTGTGACACCTCGCCAAAGGCAAAGCCCAGAGGAGCTGCTACCAGTTGGTTTAGACAGAGATTTCCTTCAGACTGTTGTAAAAGCAGCATTAAAAATGAGAGGAAGAAAGGATTCAGGACTGGGCAGCTGCTACATCCAGCTGCAGCCTCGACTGGTGACAGGAAAAGAATACATGATTATTTTTCTTCATTATTTGTTTTCATGTTTTTATTTTGTCCAATTATTTACTACCTGTTGCCATTCGATTTTGACTCCATATAACTTCCATGTAGCATTAAAACTGTGTAATTATGTTAATGAACATAATTTACCAGACAATAACAAGTAGACTTACTACCAGTCTCTAAGGTTATTCAAAATCATCACAGAATCAGAGTACCATGGAATATCCCGAGCAGGAAGAGACCCACAAGGATCATCCAGTCCAGCTCCTGGCCCTACCCAGGACACCTCTGGTCACCAGAGCAGAGATCAGAGCTGCCCCTCCACAGGAATTCACAGACAGAACTCAGGAGCACAGTTGGTTTATTCCTCTGTTATTACCCTAAACCTCTCCTTAAATCTCTCCAAAGTTACAGTTCCAAAGCAAAGCCCACCAATGAACGTCCTTCCACTAACTTAAAATAAATTTCCCTGAATATTTATTTCCTACATTATCTTCAACCCAAACGTGCATTTCTCTTACAAAAGTTAATTCCAATTAAGAGAATGTTGAAAGGCTTCCTGCAGAAAACAACTACAGGATATTGGCAAGACTACAAGAATGAGGTAAAAACTACCGAAGACAACAAAATAATTTTCTTCTGACTGTGCAACATAAAAAGAAAGTATATTTCTCATATGACACCAGCAATAAGTTTAGGACCAGCAGAGAATAACCAGAGCTATTCAGTGCTGACCTTTGAATCCTTGTACTGTTCAACAGCTGAAAAATTATGTAAAAGGATAGAAATTATCAAAATCAGAAAACTCCTCCCATCCACATCCATCAAGCTGACCAGTTCCTCTCATTTCTGCGGTTTCTCTAAGCTTTGGTAGCTCCAAGCTGGAGGTGCCACATGCACGTGAACACACCCAGTTCTCCTGCTGCCACCCCATCTTTCACCAGACTGGGAAACAAACTGGGTATAAAGACCTCCAGGAAATTCAGAATTAAGGTTAAATCTTAGCCAAGGAAGCCAAGGGCACTCACAGGGAATGTGCTCTGAAAACCACATGGGTCTGCCCCATGCAGTCCAGGCCTCCCTGCAAGGCACATAATAATTTTTGAACTACAACTCTTCCTAAAATCTTCTGAAGCATGAAAGCATTAACATTTTCTAAGGGTACACAAGGAATTGATGGCTCTATTTTCACATTACTGTACCCCAGAATGAGTCCTGACACACAACCTCCATCAAAATCCAACCATTGTTCTTTCACATCAGACAAAACTCAGCTTCTGCCAGTTCTGGTGTAATGCTGGGAAAACTGGACATCAGCTCGACAGAATCCTCAGGCATTTGCTCTGTAGTTTAGACAACCACCAAAATAAACACCTGGGAAACTGAACTCTGGTGACACAGTCAGGGAGTAAAATCTCCAACAAACACCAGGCTTCAAGGCAGGAAAGTCATAGAATTATGGAGTGCTTTGGGCTGGGAAGGACCTTAAAGCTCATCTCTATCTCCTGCCATGGGCAGGGACACCAAGACCAGGTTTCTCTGGGTCCCAAGTCCTTCTACACTAAAAATGCATCACCACCTGCACACCAAAGACACCGCCAGTCTCTGGGACCTCGTGCCCCAAATTTAACATTGTTACATGATATCAATTCATCTTGATTCTGCAGTTTAAGCCTGGGACTGAAATCCCAGCCTGGGATAACTCAAGATAACTGCAGCGGTCTGTGCCTGTCCTACAATCGATGCTGTTTTCGGCATTCCCGTGACTCCCCCACAAGAACCACCAGCGCACCCTCACCACAACCATCACCAGCTCCACGTCAGCACCACCAGGGCCAGCCCACTTGGATTGTTAATTCACTAGGGCAAAAATAAATGAAAAATAAGAATCCATGACCAATTTTACTTGCAAAAGCAAACACAGCATCCATTTACAGTTGTGATATCCCAAAATAACTCGTACACATGGCTGACATCCCCACTCCTCTCCGAGCAGTTCATCCAGAAAGGTGACGTTACACAAGCACATTCCTGGCTGATAAGGGAGCCCCACACAGAGAGTTCCCCAGAAATAGCTGCTGTGCTCCAAAGTAACCTCTAATATCGATAACGACCGGGATTTAAATTTCAAATAAATTTAGATGAAAGATTAGAGCGAGAACATCAGTTCCAGCACCGTGGAGATGCTTGTCTTCCATAATGAGGGAGCCCATAAAAATAACAAGGGAGAAGATTTACACCCAAGTTCCTCCAAAAAAAAAAAAATAGGGAATGAATTACTGTTTTTGCAGCTACTTAGTGGTAGAACAGATGGTTCCAGGCAATAGTATTGACAACCTCCCAAGCTCCCACCCCCAAAGGTGAGCTGCTAAGTCTGTTCCAAATTCAAGACTTAAAACCATCGCAGCTGAGACGCCACTCTTGGGGGAAGAGCTGAGGCTCAGCCCCGCAGCTCCAGAAATTCACTTTGCTCACTGCAGCTCTGCCTCGGCCCTCACCCGAGGGCTGTGCCTTCCCAAAACACCCCAAGGCAGCTCCTGCAGCCATCTGCCCGCTCCTCGGATGAGCCAGGGCCGTGGGAAGGCGGCGAGGGATGGAACAGCTCTGAGGGAGAGCAGAGCTCTCAGTGTTTGTCCACCAACCCAAAGCCACTTCTGAGGCCACAGCCAGGCGTGACAGCTTCCCAAAACACCCAGGCACACGGAGCAGTTCTGGGAATTCCAGCCCCCTGGAGCCTCTGCCATGGTGGGCACAGCCCACGGCCCCTCACTCCCTTCATGTCCTCAAGTTCCTGCAAAACACCCAAAACCTCCCCTCTCCCAGCTCCAGCAACTGGAAACAATCAACGCACCCAGTCACAACACAAGATCTAACACTCCTTAAAGCAGTAATTGTTAAACACAATTCAGCTTTGGATTTCTGGAGAAGACCAGCAAACAACCATAAAACAAGGATAACACCCAGCAGCAAAAACACTGCCGGAACACCTGAGTGAGTTCTCCAAGCATCTTGTTAAGCCAGGAAGGAATCAGGCTGAGCCAGCGAAGCTCAGCCCTTGTTTTCCCATCGTTCCAAAATTAAAGCTCTGCCAAGAATTTAGCCAAGGAAACAGAAACATTGGTAACACTTGCTTCCCATCTCCGCACTCAGCATGGAACCACGAAATGGTTTTCGTTGGGGAGGACCTTAAAGCTCATCCCATTCCACCCCCAGCCATGGGCAGAGACACTTTCCACAAGACCACGTTGCTCCAGGCCCCGTCCAATCTGACACCTTGAACACTTCCAGGCATGGGGCATCCAACCTTTTAGACTTATTTTTCAGAATTGTTTCCTGTTTTTATCAGAAGCCCCCTTCCAAGGGCTATCAGTGAAGCACATCTACCACTTTTGCCTTTGCTTGCAATAACCATTTCCCACTTTTCCACGCACGCATGACAGAACCAGGCTGTACCTCCCTGTTTGTGTCAGACACTCGGGTGGCTCAGCCAAATCACCTTCCCTACAAGGTTTCCACAAATTCACACTCTGGGTCTCCTGCTACTGAACACCTCCCAGCCACAATTCCCACCTCATTCCCACCTCACACGGTGTCCAGCTGAGCTGTTCCTGACGGACAATGACTGTTCCACCTGCAGCCCCACTAAAGACCCCAAGTCACAGATGCGTCTCCCTCTGCATTCCCATGACAGGAACGAATTCCCTAAACACAAAACCACTCCTCTCACTTAAACTCAGGATTTGAATGACAAAACCTCAGGATCACCATTACTACACAAAACGGGAGGGAACAAGAACACCCCAAACTTCATTCCAGAAGTACAAGAGTGCCTGGTCCTCCCTGTGGGCCTTTGGCCCGTAGGCTCCAGAGGTGGGAACATCTTGCGCACCTCCTGCTGCCAAGAGCATCATCTGCACTTAATCACACCATGATGGGTAACCTTTGGAAAACAAGGGATTGCAGCCATATCGTGTGTCACGCTGCCACTTCACTCCCCAGCCAGTGTCACTGCCTCAGGGCGGAGGCCACAACTTTCAAGAGCACGCTTTGGTGTTCCGTGGAACACCCGTCAATAAATAAAACCCTCGCTCACCACCCCACAGCCTGCCCTCCAGCACTTTTACTTTCCCAAGAGGTCACACCCAGGAACACCGTTGCACAACAATGGAAATGGGAACCGGTCAAGAAACCTACAGATCCTTTCCCAAAAAAACTCAACCTCTGTGTCACCCGGGCTGGGTGCCTCACGAGTCTTCCTCCATAAAATAGCAGGCTGGCAGTTACTGGAAATTATGATCCCATGCACTGTCTGCTTGTTTTAATGAACTTGTTCCTAAACGCAACTGAGATTTTTAAGTGTACATTACATGTTAGTTGATATTAATCTACAAAATCATAGCCCAAAAGTGAACATTTTTCAGCGTACATTACGTTAGCTGACATAAATCTACAAAATCCTAACTCAAAAGTATATTTCATTTAAAAATTAGGATTTCTGTGGTCACAGTATAGCCCCTCAGAGAATAAAATTATTCAAAACCAAGCAGATCAGAGAAAAAGCCCAACCAACCATTTTCCTTCTTTTCAAGCAGTTACTGACATGGTTCTCTCTAGTTCTAAACATGGAAGGAAGGAGAACAAGGGCTGTATTTGGTTGTGGGTTGCTCTCACCAAGAACTCCCGTCTGTGCCACGGTGAAGAAACGGACCAAAATTACACCCAATGAACAAGTCAAGCGAGACATTTTACAAAGCAGCCCCTGCTCAGCTCAGGTCTGTTCATTAAGGTGCTGCATTGTACTCCAGCTTGGCTTATTAGCAGTGGAAAGGTCAGGGAAAGTGAATTAATGGAAGTGCTGCGCTCTCCAACATCTGACATGCAAGAGAGGAGCCTCCCTACCTACACTGCTCCTGAAAGGTACCTTCAAATTGAGGGCATGTAGGTGGCACCTGCCAAAAGTGCCATGTGAATAACGTTGGCAATTTAACAAATTCTAGGAAAATACAGGGAACTGTAAAAGCAGCAATTCAACCACTCAAAGCAAATGCTTGTGCTGAGATTAGAGTTGAAAAAGCAGCTTTTTCACGGGGACAGGGGGAAGGATTTAAAGCTCTTTCCTGTAGGTCTCAGCGGGGTTTTGTGTCCAAAAACTCAAGGCTTGTTTGACCCACAAAGAACTCCGGGCTCACAGCTAAGCCACCTCTGCTTAACCTCCGCTGGCAGTGAAGATACGGCTTTAAAAGTTAAATTTAGACTGTGATACTTCAGTGCCATCCAAGAGCCCAGAACAGGGACACACAAACATTTACTGCTCCTAAAGACCCTGAAGAACCAAGGTGTTTGAGCTGGGATGTTCCCCACCAACTCCACTTCCCCTTCCCACGCAGCAGCACAAACCCAAACTGGCTCCGGTGAAATGCTGCAGGCAAACCCACACCTAGAGAGCCACCCAGCTGTTTATGGAGCTTCCCAAGTCCCTATTTTTCCAAGAAAAAGGGCTCCAGCAGAAGTCAGCAACCACAAGCCACACAACTCTATTTCTTTAATGGTGCATTGAATCATGGAATTGTTTGGGTTGGCAGGGACCTTAAAGCCCATTCAGCTCCCACCCCTGCCATGGGCAGGGACACCTTCCACTGTCCCAGGCTGCTGCAAGCCCCATCCAACCTGGCCTTGGACACTGCCAGGGATCCAGGGGCAGCCACAGCTGCTCTGGGCACCCTGGGCCAGGGCCTCCCCACCCTCACAGGGAACAATTCCTTCCCAATATCCCATCTCTCCCTGCCCTCTGGGTCCTGACCCTCCATCCCTCGTCCCCAGTCCCTCTCCAGCTCTCCTGGAGCCCCTTTAGGCACTGAAAGGGGCTCTAAAGGTCTCTCCAGCGCCTTCTCTCCCACAGGCTGAACAATCCCAGCTCTCTCAGACTATTAATTTCCCTTGCACATGGCTTCCTCTCCCCAGGCCCTGCTTCATAACACACCAGCTTCTCAACCCAAAAGCCAACACTTGTGTACCCCATGGAAAGCTCTCCTTGGCTCCACAGTGGCCACTACGCTAAAGAATCAATGAACCCAGCACTGCCATAGTGTTATCTTCCAGCCCCTCTAATCTGGAAGGGATAAGAATTGAAACATGTGGGGGGAAAAAGGCAGCAAGCTCAGGAAAACACTTCCTGCAGAGAAATATCTTCCTGATGGAATAGTGAGCTCCATTTCCCCCAGAGCAGTAAAACCTGAGAACCGTATGTGAACACGCTTAAGAGCATTAATAGAAGAACACCGAGCAGTTAAGTGAAGTCACGTTCCACCTAAACAACGCTCCCATTATTGCAGCATCTGACTTTCCGAGGACAATTCAATCCTGGCAGCATGTATTGTAATTGCTTTTCCACTCCAGGCCTCGGCTTTACAATCGTGCCCTTCTCGGGAGGTCAGAACGCGTGGCTGCAGCTCGGAAAGCAATTCTGTTCCTCATTCATCCCTTTAATCCCACACCTGCATATTCATTAGGAACTCCCTGAAACACCACTGCCAAAGCCACCAGCAAAGCTGCTGCTTGGAGAAAGCCTTGACCCCTCTGCTTCCCTGGGAAGGTGTCAGGAACACGCGGATGGCACCGGTGCTGGGGAGGAGTGGAGTGACCGAAGGCCAGAACAAGCCCAGCGTGGTGCAGCCACTCCTGCTGCCAACAGCAAAAAGAGCAGCAAACACCACTGCCCAGAGAAGCTGTGACTTCCCCATCCCTGGAAGTGTCCAAGGCCAGGATGGACGGGGCTTGGAGCAACCTGGGACAGTGCAAGATGTCCCTGGCCATGGAAGCAGGTGGAACGAGATGAGCTTTAGGGTCCTGCCCAACCCAAACCATTCTGACTCTGTGATGACCTGGCTTGCTTCACGCAAACCCATCCAAACAGGGTTATGCAAATACACCTGAATTTTGGGTAGGTTTTTGCTATCCTGGTTTGTAAAGGACAGTTTGCATTCAAAAAGCCAAACACCACTTACTCCAAAACTCTGAATGAAAAACCTTCGTCACCAGCTACGAAATAATACAGGCAGCAAACAGCAACCTGCCTGATTTATAATTGATGTCAGGGCTGAGCTGGGTTTTTCAGGGCCCTGCAGAGCTCCCAGGAAGAAGGACAGAGATCCTGCACACGCCACTAAAAGGGCTCACACCTGATACACTTTAATTACCTAACAGCACTGGGAGAGTCACCGATGCCTGCTCTGCTTTGTCTCACTGTGAAAAGCTTCTCCTGCTATTAATATTCACCAGCGGAAGCTGAAATAACATCTTGTCTCCATCTGAATACTTTGAAATTATCACGGCCACACTAAACAACGATTTTCAGGTTTTTTCCTCAAAATCCAGGACAAAAGACACCTATCAGCCTGCAAAGGCACCCGATGGAGCAGGGCTGGACTACACGGAGCAACTCTCCAGCAACGGCCTTTATCGTGCTGACAGCCTCAACACAAATAATCCCACTGCAGCCTGAACCCAGAGGTCAGCCAAGGACCCAGGGCCCCAAGGCAGGAGCCACACACTGTAGTTATCCACTGGGAGCCTTCTCCATAGGATTTCTGGGCATGCTGAGGGTGACCTTGAGCCCCGCACGGCTGCACGTCCCCCCCCCGACACACAATGCCCAGCTGAGCCCACCCAGCTTCTGCTCAGCTCCCATCACACCAAACCACCAGCACGGCAAAAAAAGCCAGCCAGAACAAGCCCCTGTCTACAGCTCCAGCCACACCATCGGGATTTCCAGGACAGTACCAGCCTCTCCCACCCTCTCGCAAAAAAACAGAGGCAAAAATCTCGTTTTTCCCCCTAAATTCCACTCTATGACAGCCTGTTATTTCTGCATCTGTTAATGCTCCCAAAAAGTTGAATCCTAGCACTGAATCCAACTGTAGTCTCAGCAGATTGGGAGGTTTCTCTGCCCAAAATGAAACGTAGGTGCCATCTGTTTCAATTAGGCTAATCACAAGGAGACGTAACACTGGGAAACTTAGAGACTTTGGGTTTTTTTAAGACATTTTGAAAGCAAAGAGAAAGAAAGAGGACTGTGGTATTATTTAATACTCAGCAGTCAGCAGCACCAACAAGCTGCACAGTCTGCTGGGCAAACCTGTGCTGGAACTGCCCACGCAGGAAAGTTCATTTTTATTTCACTGAGGTCAGAGAAAAACTTGCTATATTCAAGATTATCTAAAATTAAAAAGACATCTCAGAACTACAGACAACTCCCAAGATATTCTTGGTTAGTACCTTTTAGATACTCCATAGAATTTGCAGTTCTTGCTTTCAAATCTCAGAAAATAAAGGAAAACATTTTTAAAAGGCAAAACCAAACAGTCCAACAGAGACACAAGCACTTGTTAGGGAATAAACCAGAAATTTCGGACAGAAGCAAAGTCAATATTTACCGATTCCATAGTTGAAAGCTGTTCTTCACAGGACATATATTAAAATCCAACAGAGGTGTGTCCCAAAAACGCTGTGTAATCTGAAAAACACATGAATTGGTTCATGAGAAGATTAAGACAACTGAATTTTATTCACAACACACACACTGGATTTGAGTACCACGAACAAACCCTTGCCTAATCCACAAATAAACTTCCTGATAACGAGTCTGCACAAACAGAGGAATAAAAGAAAGAATGGAAGCTCTGCCAAGCATCCACTTCATTCCATAGTAGCTTTCTGATAATTTTTTTTTTTAGTCACCTGCTTCAAGGCTCCTGTAACTATCTGGGTGGGCTTAGAGACGTTTTATTTACAAATGAGGGTATGTCACCCCTCAGACCCTGCACAGCTCATGAACCCACAGACAGGCAGGGCCAGAACGAGCTCCTGTGCCAGGAGTTCACCTTCCCAAACAACTCCTGCGGAATTATCCATGGCACAAGCGCTCTCTTCTCAAGCACACCTTGGCTGTGAATAGCAGTGAATCTATTACAAACCTCTAACTCGAATTTTTTAACCAGTTCTTGCTGTACTTTCAAGGATGTTTTTCCAGCTACAAATTCCTAAAGTGAAATTTCTGACGCCGGGCAGGAACCAGCAGGAGCTCTCAGCACCCAAGGCGAAGGGGAATTACATTCATTAACTGGCACATGAAAGGGCTGGCAGATTCCAAGCCCAAAAACCTGCACTCCTCACCATTCCCAAGCTGGAGGAGCTCAGTGGGATGGTGAGGGACCCGGAGGTATGGAAAGCAGCAACCTGAAGCAGTGGGAGCACTGGGCCTTCCCCGGTCCCAGGGATGTTATTCTGGTCTGCTTTAACAGGCGAAAGGGTGAAGTGCCAGCTCCACATCCTGCTGATGCCAAATTCCCCAAAATCCCATATCCCATCCAATCTCTGGACACTTCAAACCACACCAAGGGACACAGTGACCAACCCCTGCTCCAAATACAGTGAAAAAATTTGAATTTCTTGCCTTGCAGAGCTCATGACAATTTTATACTTTACTGCTACTCATCACCTTACAAACAACTTTTCTGATGTAGCTGGATTTGGACAGCTGCTTTCCAATGGGATGGTTCCTTCCAAGAACCATCCAGGAGAGATTCTGAGGCCAGCTGGGACTGATACACAGTGGAAGAGATTGGGAACCCTGGGAGAGCCTTGTTTGTTTTGGGAAACTTTCACTCCCCAATGAAAAGCCGAAGGGAAGATGTCCAGATGAGCAACACAGCTGCATCCAGGGTAGAGCCGCTTCCAGCTGGGCTGAGGGAAGTCTTGGGAACCTCAGTGAAAAGGACAGGCCAAAGTAAACCCAAAAACCCGAAGGAAGATGTGAAGGCGCAAGGGTCCTGACTCGAAGAAAGGAATCCTGCAGCAGTTAAACTTCTCCAAATGAGCAAAATGGAAGTTTTCTGGCATTTTTCTTTGAGAAAAGCAAAGGAGGCACAGACACGTGGCCACCTCGTGGATTTTTCCAAGGCCAGGGAGCCCTGGGGCACTGAGGGATTCCCTAACAAGAACTGCAGCCCTATGGAGCACAATGGTAGTACTTGTACAGCACCTTTTCCAGCAGGATTCCCCTACTCCTTTTATCCTCTCCTCCATAATAACAGTCACATCACTAATTAGCATTTCAACAGCAATAAGAGAGAAACTGGGGGGAAAACAATTGAACTTCCAACTACATTGTCTGGAAATTCAGCAGTGCTACTTGCTGACAATAGTGACTGTCATGGAATCGTGGAACGGTTTGGGTTGGAAGGACCTCAAGGTTCATCCCATTCCATGCCCCGCCATGGGCAGGGACACCTTCCACTAGAGCTGCTCCAACCTGGCCTGGGACACTTGCAGGGATGGGGCAGCCACAGCTCTGGGTAACAGCTATGATCAACTGTGAATAAAATCATCAAGAAGTCTATAGAAATCAGTCCCAGAACACTCTTACACCATTTTCAAAGTCTATTTACAGCTGCTTCCTGGCCCACATACTGCAAATTTATTCATTCCTTGGCTCACATATAAACATACGTAAAGTATCAGAACGCTGAAATAGCGACCGCACGTGAGCCAAGTAATTTTCACAACGAACATGGCACCATTTTTTAATGAAATTGTTATCAAATCACTTAGGAATGCAGCAAATACTCCAGTGGGAGATGCCCAGCACAGCCTCACTGGCTGTACGTGGTCGGGCCACTCACACAACGTTCCTGTTGCACAGAATCCAACACTTCAATTTAAACCCAACTTCACTTCCAAAAGCCACATTATATTTAATAAACACATCTATCCATCCCACTTTCTTAGCTTTAGTTGATGAAAATATCACTTCACAAAGTATCATCACTGCCCTTGTCCCTCCTGGGAACTTGCAGGGCTGGCCATGGACAATGCTCCAACCCTGCCGGGCACAGGAATCATCTGCAGTGCACCACAGCACACAATGGTCTTCCTGTGCCTTGAAATGGTCATATAAATACCAAATAATCAAGTGCTCAAGGTGGCCAGATTCTGGTTTAAAACACGTTCAGTCTTTCAAGACCTGCATGTTTTATTTTCTGTTAACATAAAGCAACTTGGAAACTCTGGGCAAGCAGTTCCACCAAAATAAATACATAAATGTTTCAACTTCGAAGTTTTCCCACCAACTCCCGATCTTAACACTGACCACGGGGTCCCTCAGCACTTCCCCAAATTAGTGATTCTTGCTGCACCCACACACAGACGAGGACTTCACATTCAGAGCACAAGGTGCAATTTCTGCCAGCATTCCATCGAAAAAAATGGGAATTACATAATTCAAACCTCCTTAATAAATGGGTGTTTTGTAACTTGACAGAAATTAGTATTTGAAGATGGAAAAGGCTATGCAATCCCAAGCTGTGACCTGCAAAACACACTATACTGGCATTAGCTGTAGCCTCTTCACACCACAGCGTTTGGGATGTGGCAGCAACACCAACCGGTCCCAGCAGCGAGGTGGGAACTGGCTTCCTTGAAGGAATAAAGCAGTTTTGTGCAAATGCAGAGATCCCTACAACTGTCTCTGTGAAAAATGTGTTCAAGACTCAATTATTTCATACGTCTCAATATTTCTAAATTTGATCAATAGTGCAGAAAGGTTCGGCTTAAATCTGCATCTCACAGGGAGCAGGAAAGAAGCCACTGCTGCTGTCTCATCCCAGGAATCCCAGATGTCAATGTCCCCACAAATGTGGGCTCCCCATTAGTAATTTCTTTGAGGGAAGAAGTTGTATTTGGACTCCAAGTCAGACTTGCTTCAATTCAGATTTTATAGTGATCCAGAACAAAGCGGCGTAACAGGATATCAGAGATTTAGATTCTGGTTTATACCAACTTTTGAATGGAAAAAATCTCTAGGGAGTAAGAGAGCCTTTTTCCACAGCACTCATATGCTTCCCTCAAAATAATTCCAGGAAGAGGCAGAATTTCAATGAGGCATCTCTCCGAGGGCTCCAGTGAAAATATACCCAGGGGAGCACCCGAGACCCACGGAGCTCCCGCTCTCGGATAAGCTCCATTACCTCCGCTACAGAATCAAGGGGGAACAAGTACAACAAATTTGGAGGGAGGGGAAATTTAGAAGTGTTTTTCAGTGCACTCCATTGGCACAGCTCAGTGCCTGCCTGCACAGCCTGACACAGCACAGCCAGAGCTTTCACCTGCTGAAATGGCGAAAAATGCTTAAAATCCCATTATAATTCCAGAGTCTGAGAAAATGGAGACTGGAGAGTGCGGGAAGAACCCATAAGCAGCAGCACTACAAACCCCACAGACGTCTTCTGTAAATAACCATGGGTTCCTTCCGTAACAACGGGGTTCTGCTCCTGCCTGGTTACAGCACACAGGCTGGATAAGAATCCCAAGTGCTGGAGTTTGGGGAAGAAAACATGCCACCTCCACAGAAACAGTGCAGAAATCCCTGTCTCCAGAGCTTTGCCCATCCCAGTAAAAGCCAAGAACAGCCATGCCCAGAGCACGAGGAAAGCTTTCCTGGCCGCTCGAGGGATGGACAGCGAATACAGATCATCAGATTTGAGGCCATTTCCCTCAGAAGCCTGGAAAAGCACCCCCAGATCACTTCACACAGCTCAGGACTCTCTAGAAAGAGGAGGAAAAGAGGTGTTGCTCTGTAGATCTGAAGGGGGATAAAGAACTGTTTCCAAGAAATCCACATAAATTCGAGATAAATACCCCCCTGCAGCCTATCAGGGACTCGCAGCCCAGCCATCTCCAGGCACACACACAAAGCAAACCCGCACGTTCTGCAGCCACTCCCACCCTTTTCAGAGAGATTCCCAGCACTGGGGTGAGCTCCAGGACCTGCCTTTCACTACAGTTCACAAATATTCCCGCAGCAGGCACAAACCAACTACGCTCAAACAGCATCAGCTACCCAAGTGAAAAGCCAAAGCACACAGAGAATTACACTAATCCTAAAAAAAACCACCTTTCAGTGTGTTTGATTTTGACAAAATTGTAGCATCAAGTAAAATTTAAGTTGATGGCTTTCAGAACGAAAGTAGGTGATATATTCCTGGTCTTAAAGTTCCTTTATTTTGCCCTGCAGCTAAGATGTATGCTGAGATCTACAGTTTTTAAGGTTCCTGTTGTCTGTGCCACTTGATAAAAAATAGAAAACATCCCGATACTGTCCTCAAAAGCACAGACATTTGTGTGGGATGAAGAGCCTAAGGTTTAAGTTGCCCCACTGCAATAAGCACAAAGGATGGAAAAGACACAATTCCTGGGAAACCAAATCATCCTTTAAGTGTTTTAATTGGAAGTCTGACAGGGACAACGTAGTCCTTAGGAGCTGGGGGTTGACAGAAGCCTAAATTCAGGAATGACCAAGCTGTTTGGAGACCTCCAGTGAATTAGGAGAGGTCAGGATCTGTGATGACACATCATGGAATCATGGTTTGGGTTGGAAAGGCCCTCAAAGCCCATCCAGTACCATCCCCTGCCATGGGCAGGGACACCTTGCACTATCCCGGGTTGTTCCAAGCCCCGTGCAACCTGGCCTCAGACACTTCCAGAAATGGGGATTAAGCTCCAAAATGTTGAACTTCACCGACTCAGTGAAGGCAAGAAGGGTGGATGCTCTCTGGAATTAAAGCCATAATTTACAGTGAGCTCACAGCAGCTCTCATAGCTCAGGCTCCTTCTCCTTTCCACTCCTCCCAAATATGAGTGAGGTAGGACAAACACATCCTTGCCCTCCCCAGCCTGAATCCCTCCCTGTGATTTCACCACAGAGTCCCACTCAATTCCCTGCATACCTTCTCCAAAGGGAAACAGGAGGGTGAATGATGCCACTAGGCCACGACGAGCTCCGCTTTATTTAAAAATTAATCTGTCTTTCTTACTCCGTGCTCCATTTCAACACATCGAGAAAATACCATTTTTCAGAAGAAAAGAGTGACAGACACATTTGTCACCTTTGCCGTCCCAGACATTTGCATCCGTGTAGTTCCGTGGCAAATTGGATACAGGTTACTATTAATACCTGAACTATTTCCTTTCTTTCCCAAACACTGATTGGTGAAAAGGATGCAAGCATCCCATTTTAAAGCACACTAATTAGCCAGGGAGGAGTCAAGGAAGTCACTGTTCAGCCTTCCAGAACAGACACAGTCTCCCTCACAGAGGGGAAAAAAACCAGCAAACATCCATGGAGCGGGTTCTGAGCAGGTTGAATACAATCTCCCCAGTCAAGAAAACTCTCTGTGGTCACAGGAATGTTACAACCAGACACTTCAATAACTCAAATGTAGCTTTTTTAGGAATATGCAGGTGGTAGCCCCACACCTAGGCACATAGGATCAGACACTGTTACCCGGCTGGACAATCCAGGAGGTCCCCAGAAAGCAACATGAAAAATGTAATTGCAGAACGTGCTCAAGTCTACAATTCCTGAGTTACAAGTGCCTTACAACCACCTCAAATTACACAGCAAAGAAAGAGCTGAAAGGAAGCACCTCCTTGATTTCCACTCGGCATCCCTCCCCTATTGTCTGGGGCCTGGCAAGTTAAGGTCAGAATAAAAAGATTTCTTAAAAATCCCACATACATTGAAAGCACCTACAGCTTCCACTGATCTTTTTTCCTTTCTATTCTAAGCCCTGAACAGGTTTAAGTAGCAGTTGTCATCATTAAAGAAGCTGCTCCCCTCCCACTTTTCATTCTGCTGAGAAAGGAGCATCAGGCAGCACCAGGCACAGGTAAAGAAGGAGCAGCTGCCATCTCACTCAGGTACAGAAATCCAGTCCGTATGGAAAAGGATGTGAGGAGGACACTGGCCACCTCAGCCACACAGAACCAGAGAGCATTGCTGAATAATGAAATAAGGAAATACAGTCATAAACAAAAAAAAAAAAAAATAGTAATAGTAAAATAAGGAAGTCAAATGTCTGTCTGTGCCCACTGAGGTGCCCCAGCTGCCCAGAGGGGCTCGAGGGGTGCAGGTTCCACCCTTGCTCAGTTGCTGGATCCCAGCTTCTCCCTCGGGCCACTCCAGAGCTCGTCCATAAATCAGCAGAAGCTGCCAGCCCAGCAGAAAACTCCTCATGTCCCTCTGCCCACTGCTCTCTGCTCAGAAGGGGCCGGACAGTCTGGAAGGGTGGGGGAGCCTCACCCCCCGCAGCAGCACAACCCCGCTGCGGCCGTGCCACGACACCGCGCCCCAGCAACATCCACAAACGCCCGCAGAAAGGGCACATCCCTCCCTTCCAACACAGGGCCATCCAAACAAACAGCACAGAGGGTGGCAAGGAAAACGCTCAGAGGACAAAAGGACGGAGTCAGGATTAAACCCAGTCCCTTGATCCCCCGCCAAATGGCCGACCCATAAGCCCACGCAACTTCCAGAGCCAATTTAAAATCCTGAGTGTGCTACACTTTAGGTTATAAAATCATATTTAGACACACATTTTGAAGTGTTCTTTGCTCTGCTGGTGACTAAAAACAATTCCTTTGTCATCAAATCTTGCTTCAGCAAGCTGACGTGACGTTTTTAACTCAGGAAATAAGATAATTATGGTTCAAGGTAAACAACTACAACTGTGCATCATAAACAGTTTCTAATTTTAAGCCTGAGTCCCTCTAATGCCATCCATATTTCAAAGACAGTTCCCTTACAAATGGTTTAGGTTGTCTGAGCAGCTTGTGACTGAGCCTGTGCTAATGAGCAGCAGCAGCAGCACATCCTGGGAAAACAGAGGCTGGTGGAGCAGGTGAGCTCCTGTGTCAACATCATGGGAAGGTTTGGGTAGGAAAGGACCTCAAAGCTCACCCAGTTCTACTCCCTGCCAGGGGCAGGGACACCTTCCACCATCCCAGGCTTCTCCGAGCCCCGTCCAACCTGGCCTTGGACACTGCCAGGGACCCAGGGGCAGCCACAGCTTCTCTGGGCACCCTGTGCCAGGGCCTCACCACCCTCACAGCCAAAAATTTACTCCTAATCTCTAATCTAAATCTCTCTTTCTTTCAGTTTGAAGCCAGTCCTCCTTGTTCTGCCACTCCAGGCCCTTGTCCAAACTCCCTTTCCAGCTCTCTTGGAGCCCCTTTATCACTGGAAGAGGTTCTAAGGTCTGCCCAGAACCTTCTCTTCTCCAGGCTGAACAAGCCCAGCTCTCCCAGCCTGTCAAGGTAAGGCAAACATCAAAGGAGGAAAATACACTGTGAATCTTAAATAGCTGGAGAGGCAAAAGCCGCGTCTCTTGGAACACAGAGAAAACAAAGCACTGAGACCAGAGCTACACACGCTTACGCAACCCTTGCTGCAAGTCATGCTGGATCCCAGACCTCAAACGCCCCACTGGCACAAACAGCAGCAATTCAAGTTGTAACTCGTGAAGAGAATCAGCTACTGAGCTGTTCAACACCAGGCAGCAAACGTAGCTCAAGCCCCTCCGCTGCTGTGTCTAAACCAGCCATCGCGCTACTGCTGCCCTAAAATAATCCCAAAGTTGGGAATATTTTAGAGAATTTTATATAATACCTGGGAACAAAGACTGGCAGGAAAGAGTTGCATCCCAGCTGAGCCTGCAGCACGTGGTGTGAGCGTGGCTGGAGCTCCAGGGAGGTATGGAGGGCACGAGCTGTCTGCCTTGGGGATGAATCACTGCGCTCAGAGGGAGCAGTAACTCCAGGACTGCTCTGAGGTGTTAGCCTGGCAGGCTCTTGTTCCTTCTCATCCCAAGAAAACGTGCTAAATTACAACCAAATGAGCCCAGCTGAATGGGGGAAGGTGGCAGAGCAATACCACTCTCAGTAGAGACAAAGCATTCTTACAGAGCTGGGGGCCAGAAGAGCCAGGAGAGGTCAGAAACATCCCAAAAGCCAACGGTGGGAACGCTCCTGCAGGAGCCTGAACAGCAAAGAGGAATCATGTGGTGGAGGCTGTGCAGCCTGGGAGAGCTTGCTTCTCCAAAACTTTTTCTCACTAAACAATTCCAAAGCACCCCACCCCATTACTGCTATTGTTGTCAGAGAGGGAATTCCAACCAGAACAATGATTTCCAAGACATTTTTCTGTTGGGAGAAGATAACTAGTAACACTGCACAGCAAAAACACAATTTCCACAGTAGTTCATCCAGTACCACAAATCTCCTTCCTAAAGGGAACAGATTGATGTGCCTGGAGTCTGCTGTGCAGCATGGATGTATTTTTAGATCCAAAGATCCGAAGGCAGCGATGTGGTGGAAGCCTCCCAGGCTGGAGGTAGCCATGGGAGGTTCATCTCTCCGCACCCTGGAGAGGGCAGCTCATTAAGAGGCCACTCAGAGCAGAAGAAAACAATTCACCCATTCCCTGAAGAAATCCCTCTTCCCACGACTGCACACAAGGCAGCTCCTCTAAACTCCCCACCCTCCCACAGCTCATCCCAATTTGCACCATTTTTGGGGAACAGAAATGCATTAAAAGTGCTTTTTCCTCCCAGACTTCTGGCACAATTAAAGGAGATAAATTCAACACTGTGCTCATGGTACAACATGGGATGAGTGGCTCAAAGTCAACCCGAGTGTCCATGAGACCAAAGGGAGCAGAACAACAGTCAGGCTTTGTGATGTTTTCTCTGCAATTAACACTTTTCTATGACTACTGGTAAAGTAGCGTGAGCTGCTGTCCGAACTCACGTGAGTGAACCTGAGAAATATCGCAGAATGGTTTGGGTGGAAAGGGATCTTAGAGCTCATCCAGGCCCACCCCCTGCCATGGGCAGGGACACCTTCCACTATCCCAAACTGCTCCAAGTGCCGTCCAACCTGGCCTTGGACACTTCCAGGGATCCAGGGGCAGCCACAGCTTCTCTGGGCACCCTGTGCCAGGGCCTCCCCACCCTCACAGGGAAGGATTTCTCCCTAATATCCCATCTAACCCCACTCTCTCAGTGGAAAGCCATTCCCCCTTGTCCTGTCACTCCAATTCCTGATGAAGAGTATCCTCAAAGTGAAGCTTCCAAGGGAGCCAGACACCTCCACAGCCACCAAAGCCACTCTGCTCTCCTGGCTACCATGAGCCAATATTTAACCCAATTAGCAGGTGCAGGAGTCCATTCCCAGGCCACAGAAGGTGACTTGGTCACATGAGCTTCTACCTACAACAGTGCCATTCATCATCAACCCTTCAGGGACACACCTTTGGCAAAAACACCTGGCAGGTGTGCAGGGATCACTGCCTCGGACCTGGGAGTCCAAAAACAGAATAAAACGCAGGTAAAACTATGAAATAGAGAGTAATTAGAGAGTTTATTATTTTATAAATTGCCATGAATTCTCACTGTCCCATGTGAGAGCTCAGAGATGGCACTGCCTGGATGCAGATGTCCTCACCTACCCCTTGCAGAGGTGCATCTGGGTATCCCAAATGTGTCACTGGGGAACACAAATGCTCAGTTCTGAGTATTTATGGGACAAAAGGCAGAAAAGGAGACAAAAAAATTAAAATAAGTGAAAAATGCAAAAAGTCTACACAAGACCTAAAAGTCCTGAGTAGAGCCAAGCCATTTTTCAGACTTTTATTAAAATTAGATTGGCCTTCGACTGTGAATCACATCTGCCCCTTGTGAGCAGAAAAAGACCCCAGCATCACTCAGTGGACGGCACAGAAATGCAGAGGAGACCAAAGGTAACATCTACAACCAAAGCTCCTCCACACCCACAGCACCCACCTCAAAAACCAGCTCATTTGTAACACTCACAGCATCCACCGAAGGCAAAACTACTAAAATGTGGTGTGTAGGTCTAGGAAAATAAAGCTTTGCTTCAGCCCTGCCTCTCCTCCCGAGCCCTTCCTCCTCCAAACGCCTGAAATAGGATGTTACACTACTTGTTTATACGCCATTACAGAAAAACATGCAGGGTTTCTTCATCGTGCATTACAGAACAAAATGTTACCCAATTCCTTCTGTAAAGTACCAAGAAATAACTGTGAGACCATATGCATAGGGAAGCATCCACGTGCTGGAGTAATCCGGCCTTACATAACCAGCCATGGGCATCTGACCACAGCCAGCAGCGAAGGAAGGGCCAAACCAACTTCCCTTTAAAACCCACCCAAAAATTCATTTTGAGGGGTCTGATTCAGGAGAGAAATTAAATTCATGTCTGTAAGTTACAATCTGAGGTTTCTGCCATGAAAGTACCCAGAGCAGAGAATCCGGGGTGGTTGATTTTCTCTCCTTGAGCTCATCCCCATTAACCAAAAATGAATCATTTGCTAATTGGGGAGTTCAGTTTGAACCCATGCCACCATGATTCCTATCTCAGTAGCTGGAAGACCGCTCCTTCCAAGGATTCAACAAGCCATGGACAAAGGCAGAGATAAGCATCCTAAAATGTCAGGAATCTGAGCGCTGATAATCCTGGAGATCACAGAATCGTTTAATTTGAAAAAGCCTCTGAGATCATGAAGCCCAGCACTGCCAACACCACCCCTAAACCAAGTGTCACATCCACACTTTTTTTAACACCTCCGGAGCAAGAGGGTCCCCCCTGAGCCTCCTTTTCTCCAGGCTGAGCTCCCTCGTGGTGCTGCAGACCCTGCCCCAGCTCCCTTCCCTGGGCATGCTGTGTGGGCTCAGCTCAGAACAGCAGCCGTGGTGTGAGACAGACATGGACAAGGCAGCCAAAAACAAGAAGTGCAAAACAGACCCAAAATCCACAGATAATAAATTTAATAATATCCATCTTTTCCCCCTTTCTACCTGCTGGCAGCCAAGAGCAAACACTAAAGCACAGACACATTATTATGAAAAGCAAGTCAACTTCTTGCGCAGGGATAAGGATAACAAATGTTTTATTGCTCTGTTTCAAACGTTTCAGATCTTAAACTGAACCCAGGAAGGAACATTACCAGTTAAGCTATTACAGCAAATGAAATGAAAATTGAAAACCAAGTCTAACCGACATTAAATTTAAATAAATATATCTCAATTCCACAATCACAATACGTAGTTCTTACGACAAAAAACTTCTGGAGAAGGGAAAAACACCCTTGGTAACTCTGAATATTAAGCTAAGGTACCACAGGCATCTCACGGTTTATCTAAATAAAGTGTCTCCTGCAAAGAGCCCCGGTTCCTCCAGTGCAGGCTGCAGTGTGATTAACAGAGGTCCATTAGAGAGGCAATCCATAACCTGGCTGCTGTGAGGAGTCCCTGCCACATCCGTCTGCGTTTCCATGGCAACCAGGCAGGAAAATATAAAGCAAATTACAGTTAAATGAAAATTATTCTCCATGACAATATATGTTAATGCGGGAACATTTGCGAGGCCATTCCAGATAAAATGTTTACATTCACACATGTGTCTACAAAAATAAATAAAAGGCAGCTGGAGCAGCTAATGGATCATCCAAAGAGAAGGATCAGAGTCTTTTTTTTTTTTCCCTCACCCTAAGTTTTAGTATATTCATCAGAATAAAAATTTCAAGCTGAGAGAATGGGAAACAACCCACCTTATCCCAGGTATTTGCCCATTTCCATCCAGGAAAGGAACAGCTTTTCAGAAGATCTAAAATGCACATTTCTGAACGCTGTGAACCTTTAATTTTCCTGGCTGCAAACAAAGGCCACATTTATACCTCCCCATTGCAGAAGAAAACAGTTTAAACGAGAGGTTAAGTTTGTATTTAGAGAGATCTGACTGCAACTGAAATAGTGACTTACTTTAATCAGCTGTAGCTTACTGAGAACTAGAAGGTGTTTTATGCCTCGGAATTTGGGGTGTTGACTCCACAGCTGGGAGAATCTTATGCTGCACCAGGGTTTAAAGGCAGCACAGGCCACCGAAACACTTTTAGAAAAGCCCACAATTAAGGCTGTAAAAGGTGATCCTACTCTCCCACCGTCATCACGTAGCCTGAACAGTCCTTTTTTAGGGAATAGCTCTCAGTTTAGGGAATATATCTTCTGGAGCATGAGGGAAGTTAATCGGAATGAGGCTCATCAAGATGCAGCCACTTCGTTATTTTTTTAACTCCCTTGGCTCGTACCCCGAAGAAATGCCCAAAGAAAGGAAGGAGGTTATAAACTGACTCACAGTCTCTGCCACTGAAACGCCACGTTTTCAGAAGGGTTTAAAATACTGCCCTGGAAAACAGCCCCCCCTCAGCCGCCTTCCACGGCCGCCCTGCCAAGTTCCTTTCCCATGGAAATGCTCTGCCTGTTCCGCGAGTAACACAGGTGCAGGTTTCTTAGGAAGCCCCAGAAAGAGCACAAGGCACTTTTTGAAGGCGTTTGGGAGAGCTGGGAGCACAGAGCAGGGCATTCACTGCGCTGGCACATCTGAGCTCACTCCGTGCACGCTCCCACTGACCTCTGCATCTGCCTCCTGCCTCCGCCTACGGAACAATGCTTGGATCATGAGGATCGTAACTTTTTATGACAGTGGGAAAACTGCAATCTTCTCCACGAGTTCACTCCACCCTGCACATAAAACTGCTCATAGGTTCAACCATAAAGCAAACTCCCTCCTTTGAAGTTCCACTTGGAGCCCTGCGCACGTTGTAAAGCCGAGCTGGAAGAGCGCAGCACATTAAGGTTTTACATAACCACCCTCGCGGAAAGCATCGCTCCCGAATCATCCGGAGCCACTGTTGACAAAAGCAAGTCAGGTCAGAGAGTATCTGGGTAACAAAACTCCTCACAGGTGAGCTCAGGTTACCCACAAACACCAAAGTCACACACCACCCAATACATTCCAGCCATGCTCCACTTTCCCTGAGGATCAGCTTCCTGCAGAGCCCACAGCACTGCTCCCATTATCACATCAGCTCATTTACTACTGACCCACAGTCCCCTCCACCTTGCGCTCCACAGGATATGCAGGCAGAAGAGGGTTGGAAGGGACCTCTAGAGATCATCCAGTCCCACCCCCTGCCAAGGCATGGTCACCTGGAGCAGGTGACACAGGAACATGTCCAGGTGGGTTTGGAATGTCTGCAGAGAGGGAGACTCCACACCCTCCCTGGGCAGCTGTTCCAGGGCTCTGTCACCCTCCACGGAAAATTCTTCCTCACGTTGAGGTGGAACTTCTTGTGGTTTAGTCTATGTACCTCCATACAGTGCACAGATTACAACTACAAACAGTCTAAAAAACAAAACATAACCCCTGCCAATGGAACCCCAGCAGCAGTTGCTAGGATCCTCTGCAAACCTCACTAATTGCTGGGATTGAGTTTCCAGGGAAGCTCCTTGCTGCAGTGGTGGATGGGCTGAATGTTGTTTTCACAAAAGAACTTGTAAAACCCCAGGCTGCATGTCTGCAACAGCCAGGATTTATATTCCAGGCACAAATCAGATTATGCTGCACACACCGCGCTCCCGAGGCTCTGAGCAGGTGGATCCCGCTAGGATGAGCAGCCTTCCCGGATGCCCAGGCTCCAGGGCCAGGTTCCCTGCTCTCCCTGATGGGCTCCACATCCCTTTGAGGAGACCTGC
Source organism: Dasyornis broadbenti (assembly GCA_013397935.1). NCBI lineage: Eukaryota > Metazoa > Chordata > Aves > Passeriformes > Dasyornithidae > Dasyornis > Dasyornis broadbenti. Next base: position 355,316 of record VZRN01006223.1, read on the forward strand.
CTGTCTGTGTCAGACACCTCCCCATCAGAAAAGTCATTTTCTCTGTAAACGTAAGCAAATGTATGCTAACAAGGAGCGAGATTCCAGGGAAAAATCAGGCAGCCTGCAGCTTTCCTGCAGGAAAAAGGGCAGGAGATTCAGGGACACCAAGGTGCTGGGCAGTACTACTACTATTAGTGACCTCATGGAAGAGAGCCCCATGGTACAAATACAGGAGGAATCCATGAAAGAGATACTCCAAGAGTGGATCCAAGCAGGGACAGTAAGGGAGACGCAGGAGAGGGAAGGAGCTGCTCCCTGTGAGCACACGGCACAGCACAGCTCCCCAAACATCCCTGTCAGCGTTCCCCAGGCTCGAGGAACCTTCACCTCAACACTCCCACAGCTTCACTCCCTTCCCAAGCACTTTCCTCCCACCATGCGAAAACAAGGTCCAGCTCTCCAGAGGGAGAGAAAGATGCAGAAAGAACTCAGAAGGAGAAAGGCAGGAACAGACAGGAGACCTCAAAAGGCAGACAGGCTAAAATTAGAGACAAGAATCTTGGATGAGGAGGACCAAAGCGAGAGCAGAACCTCCATCAGATGAGGCTCCTGGGAAAGGGGAGGGACAGACAGCAGGGAGAAGAAACATCCTGGTGGGTGAAGCAGGGGAAGCTCGCAGACAGAACACACTGCAGAAGGAAATTAAATTCAGCATTTTAAGACTACAGCCTTCAGCTCCCTAATCGAGGAGCACTACTCAGTACATCAGGAAAGAGCCACGAAGTTGACTTTTTGTCCAATCCCTTCCCCCTGGACTAACTGAGAGGAATTTGTCTCTCACCACAGAACCAGTTTAACACCCCAGTTCCAGTGCTGATCACAAGGGAAGGGAATCGAATTCACCGTGGAGCAGGTGAGTAACACAGGGCACCTCAGATCTCCTGGGAGAGCCAGCAACCTTCCAGGCTGCTGGGAAAATGGGGAGCAGAGACCTCGGAACCAGGAGAGCCACCACGCAGGACCCCGGCGCACACCAGGACAGGCCCATGAGGGACAGACGAGGAGGAAAACCAGAGCAGCCACCAGCCAGTCTAATTCCCAAACTAGGCATATTCCCCCATATGTGGGGACGAGAAACCACACAAATAAAAAAGGTCAACATTCAAGGAGAACAGGTTTTCATCTTCAAACCTGTGCACTCGACCCTTGGGCTGCTGAGAAAGGTGAAGTTTCACACACTAAATCCCCGAACTTGCTCGTTACAGTCCAGCTTGGATAAATGGATCTGCCTGTGCCGAGCTGCAAGATGAAACCACGGAGACAGCTCGGGGTGGGCAGCAGCCAAGCGCCGTAACCGGAGCTCCCGGTGGTATTTAAACCCCCAGAGCACAGCCAGGAGCAGGATGTTTTTGTGTCCCCACACACACACACCCCTTCCCTGCATTACCTACATCTCTTCCCAGCATCGCCATGGCTAATCTCATCCATCCAAAGATATATGGATGTATTTATAGACAGGCTTACATCTCCAGCCCATCCAAGGCCTGACGCAACCGCGGAGCACCGGTCGGTGTTGTTACCACAACGCTGACATTTCACAATCTGCCACAGCCATCCTCCTGCAGAACGTGGAAAACACCAGCCCCGGAGTGTAAAGTCTATCCCAAAGTGCTTTCCATGGGATACAGTCACCGCCACAGTCAGCAGGATCTCAGCCCTGCCACCTCCTCCCTGTAGTAGCTATCAGAAGACCATACCCAACGGGGAACTTCTTGGAACTTTATCTTGGCTCCTCCTGGACCTAACCAGCCTGCAGAAACCCAGCCACTTACCAGTCATTTGGAGCTCCTGGTACAACTTGTTTACACAGCACAGGTCACAGGATCGGCTGGAAGGTGTAAGCAGGATATAGTTTTTATGGCTCTGAACTCCTGCCCAGATAAGCCGATAAGGCCCCGGCTGGGGGCGGGGAGCACTTTCATGTGTGTGTGATTTGAAAGGAAGAGGCACCATGAACTGCAGCTAAGCAGTTGGTACTTAATAATGAAGCTTCCATTCACCTCTAAAGCTATTTAATGCTTTTTTTTTTTTTAGAGTTCCTAATTACACATCCTTTCATTTCACATCCAGATATTGAGGGCAGCACCATATTTCCAAATCCAGCTCTCCAGCCTCTGGCTGCTGAGCCTTCAGGGACATGCTGCCTCCAGATCGTGGTGAATTTTTTAGAGGGTAACATTGCCCTTCTTCACTCTCTCTGATTCTTCCCCGTGCCTGTGACACAGTTTTAGCAGCTTTATACCGCTCTAAAGGTAAATTATTCGAGACCTTTTCTATTCTGTAAAGCTGTCAGTCTCTCGAAAATAATTACAGAGCCAGCTCCCTCTGGCCTTTGCTTCCCCGAGCCTGGAACCACCCTGCCGTGACACCATGCAAACACCCACGTCCCCAGTGTGGACCTGAAACCCATCACCCAAACAAGGACCACCTTAACATTCCTCTCACAGCAAGTCCAACACAGCACAAGAAGAAAGGAGATTCCTTCTCCCTGGAAAAACATCCATCCCTTCATACACAGCTGAGACAAAGCTGCTTTTACACATACTACGAAGTTTTCTACCATGTCCATTCCCCAAGTCCGGAAATTCATTACATGGCATTTTAGCCACATACAAACCCAGCACCAGCACAGACACACTTGCACCTAACAGCAAAATAAATATTTCAGTGTTTCCACAAGATATCCAGTGTTGTAACCTTTGGTTTCCGAATCCAAACGCAACATACAATCAATACCCTGCTCCTGCCACTGCAGTAATTCACAGTGGAAGGTTTATTTTAAAAACACTCAACGGATAAGTTTGGTTTTCTTCGAGACAGGGAAGAAAGGCTGCCTCCAGATTTGGAGAGGATAAATAATTCAATGCCTGAATGCCAAGGGCAGTGTGCACACATCCATATGGCAGGGACAATGCAGACAGTAATATATGCTGCACATCACCACCCTGACAGTGCCTTCAACCCTGACCTAGAAAAAAACATCACTTTCTTCTGACTCCAGCAGCCAATTCCCTCCCCGGCGCTGCCACCCGCTCGCCGTGGGGTTACCGTGGGGAAGCGTCTCCCAACCCCTCAGCCTTTCCAGGCTGCAATTCCAGCCTCTGCTCACAACAGCTACACAGCAACGAGCGGCGCGACTTACTCACAAGGAGAACTCCAGAAAATGGGAATGAACCTGAGGGGATGGAGGTTTCAGACGTCCCCTTTGCGAGCCCACGCCTTCCCAGCCAGCACTGAGAGGGGCAGGAAAAGCCAGGATGGTTTCTCAGACATGAGGTCTGGCGAGATGCCGGCGGGGTCCCAAGGGAGGAGGAGCAGAGGGAGCGGGGAGGCTGCTCCCACCAGCACCCACCTGAGCCCTGCATGTGGCTACTGAGCCATGGGACTCCCATGGCATCCTGGAGGGACATGGGACCACATGGAGCATGTTGGACAGACACGCGACCACGGAGATCCCACTGGACGTACACACAACCACGAAGACCACGATGGATGGACACAGGACCAAACAGATCATGCTGGATGGACACAGGACTGTGTCAATCATGTAGGATGGACACAAGATCATTGACATCGTGTTGGATGGACACAGGATCATGCAGATCCCATTGGATGGACACTGGACCACATAGAAAACCACCTCTTCCCCCACAGAAGAGGGAAGAGGCTACTCACCAGAGAAACCATCCCTCCTCTCCTCCACGGCCCTCATGGACATCAAGCCTGCAGCCACACTCGTTTCACACTCCCAAAATTAACCAAACACACATCACCCTGCCCCACTGTCCTAGTTTGATTATTTGATATTTTCACTACATCCTACAACTTGAAGGAAACATTAGAATCAAGATGAAGAACTCTGGAGCCCAAAATACCTGATATAATTAACTGCACCTTCTAACATGATTATTTCCTTTCCTGACCCCAATTATTCCTTCAGTTTATTAAAGAGAACTCAAATACAGAGCAATGTTAACACCCCAAAGAGTCACATAAACAGAGAAAAAAGTCTGAGGGCACCATTACAAACAGACTTAATGGAACTCCAAGATTGGAAATGGATCTTGAAAGCAGTCAGATCAAAGCAAGATCTTTCTCGTGTAAGGACTGCATTACCCTTGGAGCCACAGAGCTAATACCATCTATAAAAATATTTTGCTCAAATAAGTGAAGAACAGCAGCGTTTCATCTGTCAAAAGGTGCGAGGCTTTTATGGGATTAGCCATTCCACATGCAGCATAGAAATTAGAGCAGATTTTTAAAAGCCCCCAGCTCAGCTGACAGAGACTCCACAGCCCAACGTGTACCCGCTTTCTTCACATGCGCTCCACGCCGAGCAGATTTTTCACTGTTACTAGCATTTAAGCTTCTTTTTACATTTTTTCCCCATATTCTCCTAAAAGAGTACAAATTGGCATCACCCGTAAGCAGCCCCGGCTGAAGCACCACCACCCAGACTCAGAGAAATGAAGATTTTTTTAAATACCCAACAGTTGCATGAGAAAATACACCAGAAAACACCAGCTCTCACACAGGAAAGCTTAAAAAGTGCTGTAGAATGTGCTCAAAACCAGCCTCCAGACCACGGGCGCTGACAGCTTCCCACCCCCCTTCCCAGCAGGATTCCAAAGGCAGCGTTTTGCCCAGATTTTAAGGCTGCACAAACCTGCTTAGGACGCTTGTGATTTCAAATAATTGCCTACACAAGCTTTCCCTTAACATTGATGGGAGTATTTTTTATGGCCGTGCATCGGTGGCACACAAATTACGTAACACTTGGCTGAGAACCCTCCGAAAAAGCAGCTCTGTGTCGCTAATCCCTCACGCAGGAAGGAGGAAAATATTTAAAAGCTGCATACAAATCATTCCTGTGAGTGTCGTGCAGACTGGTTTAAATTAGATGGGGTAAAAATATATGTGAGCTGATCACGAAACACTGGAATCTTTGCTATGGAGACACCGGTTCCTCTCTGCAGCCTTTTACAACCGAAATACAGGGAATTCTCCCCAGCAATGGAGGGAGCACACAGCACCTTTACTAGAGCTCATCAAGGAAATACGAGGAGAATAACAACCCCCATGTAAATATTTCCAGTATTATTTGCTTTGCTGTACTGAAAAGCAGCAGTACCTGCCACTACTTGCTCTGGGTCTGCCACCATTAAATCTTAATACCCAGGAGGAATTTCAATCCGTAAGGCAACTGCTGAGCCTGAAATTCAGGTACAGGGCAGGAAGAGGGGCAGACCTCCTCCGAAAGCCGTCACTCCATAATTTTACAAAATGTAATTAACCAACTCCAGCCCTGTGCCTTTCCTTCCCTCGGACAAGGATTTCTTCACCGAGTAATTAGCCTGTCCCAGTTAAGACTCGAGTCACCACACAACATATTTTCCCCAAAACAAAGCCACATGTACTATTTTAAAAAAAATATTGCCATTTCCTCACAGCCACTTAAATCTCTTCCCAGCTTTTGGCTTAGTCACTGCCTGGATTTAAAACTCACTGAAACCAACCCACCGCTGTGGGTTTATTCCCACACTGGAGACATTTCATCATTCCAGAACATTGCCTCCTTTTAATGTACAGAAAAGCTGGAGGTAAGGGGAAAAAAACCTCGTAGTACTTCAAACACATGTCCAAAAGCCACAACATAAAGACAAAGAGGACAGATTAAACGCTGTAAAGACACACTCGTCAGGAACCTTCCTTTGAAGTATCTGCAGGAAACACTGTCATCACGCAGCCATGTTACAATTACACAGTTAAAATAATCAGCACCAGTTGTAAGTAGCCCATCTGGTTCCCTGGAAAGGGAACACTGCTGGTACAGTATTGATTAACACGACAAGTCTCACTGACCCCAGAGAAATACATTTGTCTGCTCTGCTGAGCAGCGGAAGAACGCGGCACGATGCCGCGCTACGCTTCGCTTTGTTCACAAGCATTTGGGGGGACTTAGTCCATTAAAACACGAGTGGGAAATAAAATAATCTTATCAGGTTGCCTACCACACACAAAGGAAGAAACTAAGCCAAAGATTTTTTGCTCTGGGCTTTTTTTTTTTTTAAGATTTCCTTCCCCATCCAAACCCAACTCTCAAACTGGACAATCTGCAGGTTTAAGTCTGAGAAAATGCTGTTGCAACATCATAAAAACAAAAAAGCTGCCCACGGAAAAAAAAGTCAGTTCACTCTGAGCCGTGTTTTTTTATGAAATGGAGACACAGACAAGAGACTGGAGTTCATTTCTAAAAGCAGAAGCAGAACTGAACAGCAAAACCAAGTGTGGAACACGAAACGCAACATCTCCAGTTTCCAGCCAGATGTAGCAGCCAGAGCCCCTCGGTCACTATTTACAACAGGAATGAGGAAAAAAAGCGTTGGGAACTGAAGGCTCGCCGTGTTCCAAGCCCAGCGTGTTGTTTGCTGCACGGCAACTCGGTTTGCTGCGAGTTTCGCAAACCAACCCCTCGCACTGACTCAGACACCCCGGGGCTGACACAAGCCCCGGCTCGCCCGGACGGGTTCACAGCAAAGCCCTTCTCCAGGCAGGATGTGCCCCGGCAGGTTTGATACCTCCCGTAGGACTGACGAGTCCTCCTGGAAGCAGGGAGACCCGGAGCACTCCTGCGTGGAAAGCGCTGAGCTCCACAAACCCCGATACCCCCAAGGCAGCGCAGACAAGGCTTAGGGCCGGGAGCGTAACCGAGCCCTGGCACGGCTCACACAGAGCCCCAGCGCTCGCCCACACAGGCATGGACCACCCCTCCGAGCCAGATCCTGCCCGGCCGAGCGCTTCCCACGGAAAGAAAACAGGTCACGAAGCTCCGTAACCAAACGCCGTGCCCAGAGTTTCCCCACCAAGGCGCAGGACTCGGCGTAGGTCTCGCTCCACCTCACATTCCAAACCCCTCCACCACCCCACAGCCAGCTCGGAGTACTCCAGCCTGGAATCTGCCAGAAAATCCAGCCTGTAAAAACGCCAACTTTTTCCTTTTTTAAGCTAATCAAGTTAAATATTGAGCTCCTGGTCAGGCACACACAAAGGATGTATGAATGCCGTTGGGAAACGTGTGAGAATTAATCTCCTTTTCCCTCTCCATGACTCCACGGAGTGGTTTTCCCCCACAGAAAAAAGAAATACTTGGAGTCAGTACATAAAAATGTTCCATTTTATGAACAAAACAAAAAAAAAAAGAAAGAGAAATACACTGCACTCCAAGTTCCTTAAATTTATATAAATTTCAGGAAAGCATACTACAAAGCAGCACAGATGTTTTCACCAACAAATCTTTGCCTACAGAGAGGGTAAAAAAAAAAAAAATGGTGTATACCCCATTTCAGAAGCCATCTCAGGAGGGAATTTTGCTTCAAGAGCTGCCTGGAATTCGCTCTCTGCCTATAGAGCCATGTCCCCAGTGGTGAGAGAGCACTTTGTGTACAAAACCAGGAGGGGGGAGGAACCCTTTCCTGCAACTGGATATCAAAACAGATCCCCAAGCCTAGAGGAGAAGCCAAGCCGTAAACACACGGCCCCTGTGCCTCAATGAAGCGCCCGTTCTGAGCCGCACACCCCGGACAGCTGCTCCCTCTGGGAAAGGGCAGAGGGCACCGACGGCTCGGCTCATCCCAGCTCCCTCCAAGCACATTTGCCTTTCTAAACATGAATCCATCCCTGGGCTGGGGGAGGCTCGTCCTGGGCTGCAGCTGTTTGAGCTTGGGAGGTTTTTTTTTCCTCTCTTCCTTTCTGCTAAGGGGCAAAGGTGTCGAGCAGCCCCTCCCCGGCAGACAAAGGCTCCTCGGAGGAGAGAAACACGGAGCGATTTAAAGATTAAACTGGGAAATAAATAAAAGCCGCGGGGCTGGGGCCGGCTGGGCTCGGTGCGGCCCCGGCCCTGCGCACACACACGCAGGGCTAACGCCTACCCGGGGATGATGAAATGGGAAACGGAAATTACCATTTCAGACAACTTTTGGTATTGTTCCTCCCAGCGCAGCGCTCACCCCAAAACGCACTTCCCCCCCACTCCCCGCACCCCTGCGAAAAAAACA